>NQWY01033934.1:0-235026 GCA_019425655.1 Rhizophagus prolifer | reverse complement strand
TGGTGACTGCTGTGTTTGCAGTAGTTTGTGCTGCAGCTGCATTCGTTACCGCTGTATTAGCAGTATTTTGTGCTGTCGCCGCATTCGTTACCGCTGTATTAGCAGTATTTTGAGCAGTGGTTACATTCTGGTTCGTGGTATTTAACTGGCTACCATTCACTGCGTCTGTAGAACTCGCAGAAATAGTTCCAGCCGCGACATTGGTAATCTTCTGGTTAGCCGCATTAATACCAGCAGTCGTTACACTTGGACCGCCTGTAATCGTCAAACCACTGTTATCAACCTTGCTATTCCCAACTGTTAAGCTACCCGCATTGGTTAATGCAATGTTGTCATTTACATTGTATTTATAAGTATTGGTTGCAGGGTCATAAACTGCTGTGGTGTTGGTGCCATTGGCAAAGTTAACTGTTTCACCTAACTTCACATTGTCAGCCGTACCGCCATTCACACTAAAGTTCAGGCCTTTGTCCGCTGTCGCCTGAGCAGCAGCTGCATTGGTGACTGCTGTGTTTGCAGTAGTTTGTGCTGCTGCCGCATTCGTTACCGCTGTATTAGCAGTATTTTGAGCAGTGGTTACATTCTGGTTCGTGGTATTTAACTGACTACCATTCACTGCGTCTGTAGAACTCGCAGAAATAGTTCCTGCGGCAACATTGGTAATCTTCTGGTTAGCCGCATTAATACCGGCTGTGGTTACACTTGGACCACCAGTAATGGTTAATCCATTGTTATCTACCTTACTATTCCCAACTGTTAAGCTACCCGCATTGGTTAATGCAATGTTGTCATTCACATTGTATTTATAGGTATTAGTTGCTGGGTCATAAACTGCTGTGGTGTTGGTGCCATTGGCAAAATTAACTGTTTCACCTAACTTCACATTGTCAGCCGTACCGCCATTCACACTAAAGTTCAGGCCTTTGTCCGCTGTCGCCTGGGCAGCAGCTGCATTGGTGACTGCCGTGTTTGCCGTATTTTGAGCTGCTGCTGCATTCGTTACCGCTGTATTTGCCGTATTTTGTGCTGCCGCTGCATTCGTAACCGCTGTGTTTGCGGTGTTCTGAGCAGTGGTTACATTCTGGTTCGTGGTATTTAATTGGCTACCATTCACTGCATCTGTAGAACTTGCTGAAATGGTTCCTGCCGCGACATTGGTAATCTTCTGATTAGCCGCATTAATACCAGCAGTCGTTACACTTGGACCGCCTGTAATCGTCAAACCACTGTTATCAACCTTAGAATTGCCGACCGTTAAACTGCCTGCGTTCGTTAAACTAATGTTGTCATTTACATTGTATTTATAGGTGTTAGTGGCAGGGTCATAAACTGCTGTGGTGTTGGTGCCATTGGCAAAGTTAACTGTTTCACCTAACTTCACATTATCAGCCGTACCGCCATTCACACTAAAGTTCAGACCTTTGTCTGCCGTCGCCTGGGCAGCGGCTGCATTGGTGACTGCTGTGTTTGCAGTGGTTTGTGCTGCTGCCGCATTCGTTACAGCTGTATTAGCAGTAGTTTGTGCTGCTGCTGCATTCGTTACCGCTGTGTTTGCGGTGTTCTGAGCAGTGGTTACATTCTGATTCGTGGTATTTAATTGGCTACCATTCACTGCATCTGTAGAACTCGCAGAAATAGTTCCAGCTGCTAAATTGGTAATTTTCTGATTATTAAGGTTAGCACCACCGTTTAAGTTACTTGCACCAGTAACATTTAATGAGCCGCCAGTCGTTAAGTTACCCGCTGTGACAGTACCAGAAAAAACAGGAGCATCAGCCATCTGAATATTAACTGTATTACCGCTTACAGCTGTTTTTAAATTATTTCCAGAATAAGTTCCAGCAGTTGAGCCTGTTCCAGTGATATTAAGTGTTGTACCTAATTTATTTGCTGAACTGCCTGTATTACCAGCAAAAGTAAGCGGTTTAACAACTTCATTGTTTAAATTAGTTAATGCACCTGACACTGTATTAACAGCGGTATAAGTTGTTCCATCTGTTTTAGTAATTGTATAACTTGGAGGTGTATATACGTCTGTTGCAGGATTATATGCTGCGCCACCACCTAATGCTGTTGTATTACCTACAGCACGATTATTTACATCCTTTAGCTGAGCAACTGTAACCGCATCTGAATCGGCAGCACCATCTGCTACATTTTGAATACGTCGAGTGTTAGTTGTTGAACCCACTGAAACTACTGAAGTTGGTGCTGTTGAACCAGTAATGTAACCAGTACCTGTTGGTGCAGTCGTTGTTGAACCATTACCCAGCGCAACGCTATTCTCAATTGATTCAACTCCCACGGCAACTGCATAATTTGCGGCAACACTATTTGCACCCATAACAGTAGCACCATCTCCTGTTACACGAGAAAATGCACCATAAACTGTTGCAGCGAGTCTATTATTACCTGTAGCGTTACAACCTGTAACAGTAGAGTATGTACCAGTACCATCAGATGCTTGGGCATTTGTGGTTCCTGGATTAACATTATAAATTGTACCTGATGATGACGTGCTACAAGTCGAATTTGTATTTACTGTATTAGCAAATATATTTGGACTCATTGTCACCAGCACTACAGATACTAAAACGTCTCGAACAGTAGCTACTTTAGATTTCGATTTAACTTTGCTTTTCGCTTGTTCCGAGACCGCCACCCATATGCCTAAAGATGCATTCCAAACCACTTTGTATATCTTATTCATATTTCCACCCGTAAACTTCCCGCTTACATTTGTAAAGATTTGCAATCAAATATTTAAATTGCTTATTTTTTGTAAAAATATCGTTTTTATTTTGAGAAGTAAATCACATTTATAAATATTAAAATCAAACCAATTCACATTAGAATTTAATAAAGACAATAATTTCAAAAATTAATTAAAAAATAACAGATTTATCAATTTTTTAATTTTTCCTAACGGTCTATTTTTAATCGAGCTTTGTTACATTTTTTTACGAATAAAGATTTTTCGTCATTTCGATTTATTAGATATATTTCACAAAAATTAAGGAATTAGTTTTATATCGTGCTACTTAAAAAAATCAGCTTAAACACACAGTAATTTGCAATTTTTTTGATTATTATTTAATCAATTTTGTGTATTAATATACTAAAATAAGCTTTTGGAAATCAGCGATTGAAAGATTTATACGTAAAGAGCTAAAAAAATTAAATAAATTATTATTAATCAATATCTTACTTATATCTTAAATTATTTTTTTGATCCTTAAAAACGAAAAAGTAACCACTTTAAAAGTGGTTACTTTTACCTGACAGACCGCTTCACCAATTGATATTAACACGTCTATTTGGTGCTAAACATTGAATAAGTTGTGAACTATTGTTATCGCTACACTGCTTATATAAGTCGGTCTGACTATTCGCCTGTATTTGGATTCGACTTGCTACAATGCCCTGTTGCACCAATAATTTGGCAACAGTATTAGCACGTTGTGAAGACAATTGTTGGTTATAGCTAAATTTACCTAACCGATCCGTAAAGCCTGAAACAATAATAGGGCTCGTTGTTTCACTTTTCTTAATCTGCTCAGCAATTTTGGTAATGCTCTCAGCACCTTCTTCAATGGCACTCGCATCAAATCGATCAAAGGCAAATAAGACACTTGCTGTACGATCTGCAATTACAGTGCTATGCTCTGGTGACTGATTATTTCCCCCCCAAGCAACCAAACCTTCGCACACCTCACCCTTCCAAGATAAACGTTCTGCTAAATAGCGCTTATCAAAATCAACCCGTAACTGGCAACGTTGGTACTGGTTTGTGTTAGGAACACGGACATCTAATACATAATTCCAAACTTTTACCGCAAAAAGTCCTTCACTAAATTGTGGATTGCCTAGTAAAGCTCGAATTTGGTCTTTATTTAGTCCTTGGTCTAAACGAGCAACATCTTGGTATTCATAGCGTTTTACTTGTTTCAAATAACTTTTTTCAATCGCTGGAAATTTTACCTCATTCCGTTGAATTGCTACGTCAGTATCCGTAAATCCAGTAATACTTAAACTTACCAAGATGCCCATTACCAAAATTTGAATATTTTGTTTCATTTTCATACTCACAATATTACTTTAAAGGAGAGATAAACTCTCCTTAGTTAGGCACTCAGTCAATTACTGTACTTACGCCAACACGAACTAATGGACTACCCTGACTACCAAGCGCTGCACCTGTTGTAAGTGACCAGCGGCCGTTGTCAGCTGTTTTACGTAAAGTCACACCTACAGCATTTTGCTGATTATAGTAAGCAGCACCAACAGCCATGGTAACTTTCCCTGCAATAAATGGCGCATTTTCAAGTGCAGCATTTGCAGCAATACCCGCAGACATTTTTTCTTCCAACTTGTCGATACGCTGATTTGTTGCATAGAACGCTTGCTCAAGCTTGTTGTTCACATTGTCAATTTTGGTATTTAATGTTTGATCAGCTTGATTTAATGCACCTAATGCATCACCGACATTGTTGTAGGACTTATCAGCCACGTTATAGGTCGGGTTTGAGAAGCTTTGGGTAATATTATTATAACCAGCTCCACCACCTAAGTAGTTTACAAGTGCTTGGTTTGTGGTATTAAGCTGAGAACCATTTACTGCATCTTTTGAAGATGCAGTCACTGCACCCGCTTTAACGCCAGTCACCTTGCGGTCACCTGCTGTTCCAGCAACATTAACTTGTGTACCACCCGTGTCTTTACCAACAGTAATCGCAGCATCTTTATCCGCTTGTTGAACTAGACCAGTTTTACCATTGTTAATGTTATTTTGAAGGTTCGAGATATCACCCGTATTTTTGTCAACCTGTTGTTGAACACTCCACAACTGGCCTCCATTTACAGCATCTTTAGAACTTTCTGCTACAGTACCATTTGCGACATTCTTAAGTGCTGTACCATTAGCACCACCTGCTAAAGTGACAGAGTCTTTATTGACTGTACCATCTGCATTTTTGTCATACTGAACTGCACTATTAGCCAAAGCACCAACATTGTTATTAATGTTAGTGATTGCACTATCAAGTTGGCCTTTGTTCACTGCATCTGTCGTGTTAACGCCAGCAGCTACATTGGTAATAACCTTATTGCCTGCATTGATTCCAGAAGCAGTGATACTAGGACCACCAGCAATGATTAGACCTGTTGATCCCAACTGAACGTTATCGCCAACTTTTACTCCAGTCGTATCGATAACTGTATTACCAGTCGTGACGCTATCAACTTTCAAATTTTTGTTCAACGCAACTTTGATATTACCTTCATTATCAGTTTCACTGCTTTGAGCAACAGTTAAGTTATCATCACCTGTAAAGTTAACTTTGCCATTTGGTTTAATCTTTTTAGCAGTCGCTGCATCACCATTAGCTGAAACAGTCCAGCCAGCATTCGCTGCTGTACCTGCATCAGTGACTGCTTTATCCAATGCCGTTAAAGCATCGCCAACATTATTTGCGCTTGTACCTGCAACAGTATAAGTCGGGTTAGAAATCGAACCATCTGGATTAGCTTTGGCACCACCACCAAAAATATTGGCTGTAGAATCACCATTCTTAGTTACACGACTATCGAGAGTATGTAACTGACTACCATTTACTGCATCTGTAGAGGTCGCAGAAATAGTGCCTGCTGCAACGTTAGTCACTTTCTGGTTAGCCGCATCAATACCAGACTTGGTTACACTTGGGCCATCTGCAATGGTTAAACCATTGGTGTCTAACTTGCTATCGCCTGCCGTTACGCTGTCAATATTAAGATCACGGTTTAAACCATACTGGATATTATTTCCAGTCTTGATTACTTTCAGATTGCTTTCACCTGCAACCGTACCAATGTCAACTGTATCACCAGCTTTCACTGCACCTGCATTGGCACCATTGCTTTGTAAGGTCCAGCCTTTATCCAGTGCTATGATCGCGTCACCAACGTTATTCACGTTGTTGCCATTTACAGTATAAATTGGAGAACTGACTGCACCTGTAACCGGATTATAAACTGCGCCACCACCTAAATTACTCGCGGTACTGGTACCTAAAGCATCTGTCTTACTATTCGCTGCTGTAGTTACTGCACCCAATTGGCTTACATTAACAGCATCAGTTGCATTCGTTCCTGCTGCGACATTGGTAATCTTCTGGTTAGCAGCATTGATACCCGCAGTTGTTACACTTGGGCCACCAGTAATGCTTAATCCGCTGTTATCAACCTTGGTGTTACCGACCGTTAAGCTACCCGCATTGGTTAATGCAATGTTGTCATTCACATTGTATTTATAGGTATTGGTTGCAGGGTCATACTCTACTGTAGTGTTGGTGCCATCTGCAAAGTTAACCGTTTCACCTAACTTCACGTTGTCAGTTGTACCACCATTCACACTAAAGTTCAGGCCTTTGTCTGCCGTCGCTTGCGCTGCCGCTGCATTGGTCACTGCTGTGTTTGCAGTATTTTGTGCAGTCGTTACATTCTGGTTGGTTGCATTTAACTGGCTACCATTCACTGCATCTGTTGATGTCGCAGAAATCGTACCTGCAGCAACGTTAGTCACTTTCTGGTTAGCCGCATTGATACCCGTAATTGTTACACTTGGGCCACCAGCAATGGTTAAACCGTTGGTGTCTAGCTTGCTATCGCCTACCGTTACACTGTCAATATTCAGATCTCGGTTTAAGCCATACTGGATCTTGTTTCCAGTTTTGGTTACTTTCAGGTTGCTTTCGCCTGCAACCGTACCAATGTCAACGGTATCACCAGCTTTCACTGCACCCGCATTGCTACCATTGCTTTGTAGTGTCCAGCCTTTATCCAGTGCTGTGATCGCGTCACCAACGTTGTTCACGTTGTTACCATTCACGCTATAGACTGGTGAACTGACTGCACCTGTAACCGGATTATAAACTGCTCCACCACCAAGATTGCTTGCAGTACTTGTACCTAAAGCATCTGTCTTACTATTCGCTGCTGTAGTTACTGCACCCAACTGGCTTACATTCACTGCATCAGTCGGATTGGTTCCTGCCGCTACATTAGTAATCTTCTGGTTAGCAGCATTGATACCCGCAGTTGTTACACTTGGGCCACCAGTAATGCTTAATCCGCTGTTATCAACTTTAGTATTTCCTACTGTTAAGCTACCTGCATTGGTTAATGCAATGTTGTCATTTACATTGTATTTATAAGTATTGGTTGCAGGGTCATACTCTACTGTAGTGTTGGTGCCATCTGCAAAGTTAACCGTTTCACCTAACTTCACGTTGTCAGTTGTACCACCATTCACACTAAAGTTCAGGCCTTTGTCTGCCGTTACTTGGGCTGCCGCTGCATTGGTCACTGCTGTGTTTGCAGTATTTTGTGCAGTCGTTACATTCTGGTTGGTTGCATTTAACTGGCTACCATTCACTGCATCTGTTGATGTCGCAGAAATCGTACCTGCTGCAACGTTAGTCACTTTCTGGTTAGCCGCATTGATACCCGTAATTGTTACACTTGGGCCACCAGCAATGCTTAATCCACTGTTATCAACTTTAGTATTTCCTACTGTTAAGCTACCTGCATTGGTTAATACAATGTTGTCATTCACATTGTATTTATAGGTATTGGTTGCTGGGTCATACGTTGCAGTGGTGTTAGTGCCATCTGCAAAGTTAACCGTTTCACCCAACTTCACGTTCTTAGCTGTACCACCATTGACACTAAAGTTAAGGCCTTTGTCTGCCGTCGCTTGTGCTGCTGCTGCATTGGTCACCGCTGTGTTTGCAGTATTTTGGGCAGTCATTACATTCTGGTTGGTCGCATCTAACTGACTACCATTCACTGCATCTGTGGATGTAGATGAAATGGTGCCTGCTGCAACGTTAGTCACTTTCTGGTTGCCTGCATTAATACCGGCACTGGTTACACTTGGACCACCTGTAATGGTTAAACCATTGGTGTCTAACTTGCTATCGCCTGCCGTTACGCTGTCAATATTAAGATCACGGTTTAAACCATACTGGATATTATTTCCAGTCTTGGTTACTTTCAGATTGCTTTCACCTGCAACCGTACCAATATCTACGGTATCACCAACTTTCACTGTACCTGCATTAGTACCATTACTTTGTAGTGTCCAGCCTTTGTCCAATGCACTGATTGCAGCACCTACGTTATTTACGTTGTTGCCATTTACAGTATAAATTGGGGAACTGACTGCACCTGTAACTGGGTTATAAACTGCGCCACCACCTAAATTACTCGCGATACTGGTACCTAAAGCATCTGTCTTGGTGTTTGCTGCTGTAGTAATAGCACCCAACTGGCTTACATTAACAGCATCAGTTGCATTCGTTCCTGCTGCGACATTAGTAATCTTCTGGTTAGCAGCATTGATACCCGCAGTTGTTACACTTGGGCCACCAGTAATGCTTAATCCGCTGTTATCAACCTTGGTGTTACCGACCGTTAAGCTACCCGCATTGGTTAATGCAATGTTGTCATTCACATTGTATTTATAGGTATTGGTTGCAGGGTCATACTCTACTGTTGTGTTCGTCCCATCTGCAAAGTTAACCGTTTCACCTAACTTCACGTTGTCAGTTGTACCACCATTCACACTAAAGTTCAGGCCTTTATCTGCTGTCGCTTGCGCTGCTGCTGCATTGGTCAATGCGGTATTTGCTGTGTTTTGTGCAGTGGTTACATTCTGGTTAGTTGCATTTAACTGGCTAAAATTGACTGCATCAGTCGCATTAATGCCTGCTTTAACATTGGTAATTTTCTGATTACCCGCATTAATCCCTGCTGTGGTTACACTTGGGCCACCCGTAATGTTTAGGCCACTGTTATCAACTTTAGTATTTCCTACTGTTAAGCTACCTGCATTGGTTAATGCAATGTTGTCATTCACATTGTATTTATAGGTATTGGTGGCAGGGTCATAGGTTGCTGTGGTGTTGGTTCCATTGGCAAAGTTAACCGTTTCACCCAACTTCACATTGTCAGCTGTGCCACCATTCACACTAAAGTTCAGGCCTTTGTCTGCTGTCGCTTGGGCTGCTGCTGCATTGGTGACTGCCGTGTTTGCAGTATTTTGGGCTGCTGCTGCATTCGTCACCGCTGTGTTTGCGGTGTTCTGAGCAGTCGTTACATTCTGGTTGGTTGCATTTAACTGGCTACCGTTTACTGCATCTGTTGATGTAGATGAAATGGTTCCTGCTGCGACATTAGTAATCTTCTGGTTAGCAGCATTGATACCCGCAGTCGTTATACTTGGACCGCCTGTAATGGTTAAGCCACTGTCATCAACCTTAGTGTTACCGACCGTTAAACTGCCCGCATTGGTTAATGCAATGTTGTCATTGACACTGTATTTATAGGTATTGGTTGCAGGGTCATACTCTGCTGTTGTGTTCGTCCCATCTGCAAAGTTAACCGTTTCACCTAACTTCACGTTGTCAGTTGTACCACCATTCACACTAAAGTTCAGGCCTTTGTCTGCCGTCGCTTGCGCTGCTGCTGCATTGGTCAATGCGGTATTTGCTGTGTTTTGTGCAGTGGTTACATTCTGGTTGGTTGCATTTAACTGGCTAAAATTGACTGCATCAGTCGCATTAGTGCCTGCTTTAACATTGGTAATTTTCTGATTACCCGCATTAATCCCTGCTGTGGTTACACTTGGGCCACCCGTAATGTTTAAGCCACTGTTATCTAGTTTACTATTACCAGTTGTTACGCTAGTAAATGTTGGCGTATCAACTGTCTGTACCGTAATATTATTCCCTGAACGCGTAATATTAATATTTTTACCATCGAGAAATTGGACAGTGTCGCTTGTTTTTACAGCAGAAGCTACATCACCATTTGCTTGCAATTTAAATGTCTGATTAGTTACTGTTTTTAACTGTGCAACGTTTACAGCATCTGAATCATTCGTTCCTGCGGCCAAACCTGTAAGCTGACGTGTGACATTATTTGCTGCATCACCTAAAGCAATTACACCTTGCGTAGATTTCCATACATTTGTTGTTTGTGTTGATGTTGTACCTGTTATTGGATCAAAACCAGCCACTCCAGCAGCAGTGTTTGCAACAGAATCTTTACCAATTGCAACACCTCCGCTCACATTTGCTTTTGCCCCAGAACCAATAGCTGTAGAATCTACAACCGCACTAGCATTGCTACCAATTGATGTGGCATTTGGACCTGTTGTATTTGCACCAGTGGTACTTGTATTACCAGAACCTATAGCAATTGAGTTATTACCAACTGCTTTGGAGTTAATACCAACTGCAATAGTCCCGTTGTCTTGAGCGTTAGAAACAGCACCTATCGCCAAAGCTCCTTGTCCAGTAGCTGTTGAGTTCACACCTAAAGCAACCGAAGCAGGTCCCGTCGCTGCTGATGTCATACCTAAAGCTGTAGAAAATGCTCCACTCGCCTTTGCTTGTACCCCCATAGCGGTACTTGCAGCACCACTAGATTCTGTTGGAATATAATTATTTTTTACAATCGTTCCACCAGTAATCGTAGTATATAGTGCACCATCACTATCTACGACTTTATCAACGTCATCTCCGCCAATCGCAACAGATGAATTTCCACTCGCCTTTACATTTGCTCCCAATGCAATAGCCTGATCGCCAGATGCAGCACTTTCTCGTCCAATAGCAATACTTTGATTATTTCCTGCTGCACCAGCAGTACTTGCGCTTAATCCTATCGCAATAGAATCTTTTGTAGGTGCACAGGCTTGACCACTTGTTGGAGTTGTTGCTGTAGCAGATGTTCCTATTGCTACACTACCAGCTGATCTCGAACCAGACCCGGCAGATGTTGAAGTACA
The DNA here is from genome assembly GCA_019425655.1 of Rhizophagus prolifer. Lineage (NCBI taxonomy): Eukaryota > Fungi > Glomeromycota > Glomeromycetes > Glomerales > Glomeraceae > Rhizophagus > Rhizophagus prolifer. The sequence goes on along the minus strand of NQWY01033934.1, from coordinate 224,192 downwards.
GTTTGTAAAAGTGCTACCTCCACCAGCCTCATAACCAGCAAATGCGGAAGGAGTAATCACACCTAATATAGCTAATACTAGTACTTTATATTCAAAGCGCTTTGACTCAGAGGTTTCATCATCCACAATAAGTTCATTTGTGCTAGAAGCAACGCCTGAACAATTTTTTGTTTTCCCTTTTGCAATTTCAGAAACAGCAACCCAAATTCCTAATGAAGCATTCCAAATTACTTTGTATATTTTATTCATATACCTACTCACATTTTTACAAAAAATAAACAATGCTTACCTTGAGTTACATAAAGATTCAAAAAAACAAAAGGTTTGGCAAATTTTGCGGAATATATCAAATAAAAAATGAGAGGTAAATCACAAAAAAATCCTGTAACGCGATGAAAAACAAGAAAAAAGTACGATATATAATCAAATAAATACAAAAAATATATTATGATTTTTTACCCAAAATAAAACTTTGTAGGTAAAGCAAACTTTTTTATATTCAAAAGATAATAAAAACAAAATATTGAATTTGAATTTATAGTTAAAAACTATCGCTTTATTTTTATTAAAAAAATTTCATTATTTTGATAAATAATCATTTTTAAAGACTGATTGTTTAGAAGTGTTTATTAGAATATTAAAGTTTGGGTATTTTATATGGATTTTCCCCATCAGATTCGCTTTATGATTTTATAGGCAATGAAAGGATTATATGACTCAAAATGTAGCTGATTGATTTATTTTTCAGTTTACTAAAAGAATAAAAGTAACCACTTTAAAAGTGGTTACTTTTACCTGACAGACCGTTTTACCAATTGATATTAACACGTCTATTTGGCGCTAAACATTGAATAAGTTGTGAACTATTGTTACCGCTACACTGTTTATATAAATCGGTCTGACTATTTGCCTGTATTTGGATTCGACTTGCTACAATGCCCTGTTGCACCAATAATTTGGCAACAGTATTAGCACGTTGTGAAGACAATTGTTGGTTATAGCTAAATTTACCTAACCGATCCGTAAAGCCTGAAACAATAATAGGATTCCTTGTTTGACTTTTTTTAATCTGCTCAGCAATTTTGGTAATGCTCTCGGCACCTTCTTCAATGGCACTCGCATCAAATCGATCAAAGGCAAATAAGACACTCGCTGTACGATCTGCAATTACAGTGCTATGTGCTGATACCTGATTATTTTCTCCCCAAGCAACCAAACCTTCACAAGCCTCACCTTTCCAAGATAAACGTTCTGCTAAATAGCGCTTATCAAAATCAATACGTAACTGGCAACGTTGGTACTGGTTTGTGTTAGGAACACGGACATCTAATACATAATTCCAAACTTTTACCGCAAAAAGTCCTTCACTAAATTGTGGATTGCCTAGTAAAGCTCGAATTTGGTCTTTATTTAGGCCTTGATCTAAACGAGCAACATCTTGGTATTCATAGCGTTTTACTTGTTTTAAATAACTTTTTTCAATCGCTGGAAAATGAATTTCCTGTGGCTGAGCTGGTTCATTTGCATAAGTTGTTACCGTGAAACCAGCAAAAGCTGCTACGACTAAGCTTTGGATTGTTTTATTCATTTCTATAATCTCTTTAATCTGTCAAGCAAGGAGAGCATTGCTACTCTCCTAATCAGTTTCTTAGTTAATAACACCACTAATACCAATACGAACGCTTGGCTCACCTTGAGAAGCAGCCGCTACACCACCTGTGATTGACCAACGACCATTATCAGAGGTTTTACGTAAGGTCACACCGACAGCATTTTCACCACCATGATATGCAGCGCCTACAGCATAGGTATATTTACCTGCTACAAATGGTGCATTTTCTAGGGCCATTGCAGCGGCAATACCTGCATTGGCTTTTTTCTCAACGTCATCAATACGTTTATTGGTGTCATAGAATACTTGTTGTAACTGATCTCCCAGATTGGTAATTTTGTTGCCTAATTCTTGGTTCGACTGATTTAACGTACCAATGGCATCATTAATATTGTCTTTACCCGTTCCACCAATATTCTTAGTCGTGATTGAACCATCACTATTTACTGATGTATTTCCACCGATACTGTTTTTAATACTGTCTGAAATATTGTGAATCTGACCACCATTTACGGCTTGGTTCGAACCAGCTTTAATCTCGCCATCTTTAACACCTTGGACAACTCGATCACCGTCTTTACCAGCCATATTTACGCTAGTACCACCCGTGTCTTTACCGACCGTGATTTCACCATTTGGTTTTTGCTGTTGAACTAAACCTGCTTTACCATTAGAAATGTTATCAATGTTGTTCTGAATGTTCTTAATATCATTCGAGTTCTTATCGACCTGATTTTGAACATTCCACAATTGACCACCATTTACGGCGTCTTTAGAACCTTCAGCAACTTTACCATCAGCTACATTTTTCAGGTTTGTACCTTTATCTCCACCACCTAAAGTGACTGAGTTCTTGTCGACATTGCCATTTTTATCTTTGTCATACTGCACAGCATGATCAGAAAGTTTGCCAATATCTTTACCAATTTGATCTTTAACTTCATTAATTTGTTTATCTAACTGGCCTTTGTTCACTGCATCTTTTGCATTAACACCATCTGCAACATTGATAATTTGCTTACTTCCAGCATCAATACCATTAATTGTGATGCTTGGACCACCTTTAATGATAAGACCTTGCTGATTCAAGACATGACCACCAACATTTACACTGTCGAACTTCACATCTTTTAGCATCTCGATTTTGATGCCATCTTCTGTGGTACGAGTAATAATGTTTTCACCACTGGTTTTATCTTCAGCAGTTTCTGGATTAGCACCACCTACAATATTAATGGTGTCACCAAGCTTACGATGAACAGCTTTACCCTGAGTTGCTTTCTGGTCATTTGCACCAAAATTCAGCCCTTTTTGGGTCAAGTCATTTACACTATTAGTGACTTTGTCATCTACCGACTTGATTGCGTCATTGATATTGTTTTTACCCGTGCCACCAATGTTATTAGTCGTCAGGCTACCGTCTGGGTTTACAACTGTATTTCCACCAATGCTATTTTTAATACTTGTTGAGATGTTATGAACCTGACTGCCATTTACAGCATCTTTAGAGTCTTGTGCAATAACGCCATTCGCGACATCAGTAATTTTCTTACCGCCGGCATTAATGCCATCTTTAGTCATGCTTGGACCATCTTTAATAGTCAAACCATTATGATTAAGTATGCTATCGCCTGTAGTAACGCTATCTAAAGTTAGATCTTTCTTGGTCGCTACCTCGTAGTTAGTACTACCATCTTTATTAACAGATTGTTTTACAACAATGTTGTCGCCTTCAGTTACAGTTGTTTTTGCTTTAGTTGCAGTATTTTTTACTTCAGTAATTGCATCATTGATGTTGTTTTTACCCGTGCCGCCAATGTTATTGGTCGTCAGGCTACCGTCTGGATTTACAACTGTATTTCCACCAATGCTGTTTTTAATACTGTTTGAAATATTGTGAATCTGGCTGCCATTTACTGCCTCTTTTGAAGTCGCTGAAATATTGCCTGCTTTCACATTATCTAAGACCGTGCCATCTTTACCTTTTAAGGTAACTTTATCTTTATTTTTGGCATCATCGTATTTCACCGCAGCATCATCAGTTGCATTTTGCTTGGCAGCAAGATCATCTAACTGACCTTTATTCACTGCATCTTTAGCGTTTACACCATCAGCTACATTGATAATTTGTTTACCACCAGCATTAATACCGTCTTTAGTAATGCTTGGACCTTCTTTAATAGTCAAACCATTATTGTTTATAGTCGTGTTGCCAGTAGTCACACTGTCAAACTTCGAGTCTTTTAATAACTCAATCTGGATACCATCTTGAGTCGTACGGGTAATGACATTTTCACCGCTTGTTTTTGAAGCTGAAATTGAAGCATCCGCACCGCCTACGATATTGAGCTTCTCACCAAGTTTGCGGTGGACATCTGCTCCACTGTTGCCAGCAAAGTTCAGGCCTTTGTTTTCAAGCTCGGTTTTGGTATTGTCGATTTTGGTATTTAGTTCAGTTTTGGTGTTACCAATCGTGTTGTTTAACTCAGTTTTAGTATCGTTAATCTGAGTCGTTAACTGATCTTTAGTCGTGTCCAGCTTGGTGTTGGTATCAGTGATTTTGCCATTTAAGCTGTCTTTGATTTTAGTTAGCTGATCGACATTCACTGCATCTTTAGCATTTACACCATCTGCCACATTGGTAATTTGTTTACCACCAGCATTTATACCGTCTTTAGTAATGCTTGGACCGTCTTTAATAGTTAAGCCATTATTAGTAAGTACGCTATCGCCTGCAGTTACGCTGTTTAATGTCAGATCTTTTTTAGTCGATACTTCGTAGTTAGTACTGCCATCTTTATTAACAGTTTCTTTTACAACGACATTATCGCCTTCAGTTACAGTTGTTTTTGCTTTAGTTGCAGTATTTTTTACTTCAGTAATTGCATCATTGATGTTGTTTTTACCCGTGCCGCCAATGTTATTGGTCGTCAGGCTACCGTCTGGATTTACAACTGTATTTCCACCAATGCTGTTTTTAATACTGTTTGAAATATTATGAATCTGACTACCATTTACTGCCTCTTTTGAAGTCGCTGAAATATTGCCAGCTTTCACGTTATCTAAGACCGTACCATCCTTACCTTTTAAGGTAACTTTATCTTTGCTTTTGGCATCATCGTATTTCACTGCAGCATCATCAGTTGCATTTTGCTTGGCAGCAAGATCATCTAACTGACCTTTATTCACTACATCTTTAGCGTTTACACCATCAGCTACATTGATAATTTGTTTACCACCAGCATTAATACCTTCTTTAGTAATGCTTGGACCTTCTTTAATCGTCAAACCGTTATTGTTCAAAGTGGTATTGCCAGTAGTCACACTATCAAACTTCGAGTCTTTTAACAGTTCAATCTGGATGCCATCTTGAGTAGTACGGGTAATGACATTTTCACCGCTTGTTTTTGAAGCTGGAGTTGAAGCATCCGCACCGCCTACGATATTGAGCTTATCACCAAGTTTACGGTGGACATCTGCTCCACTGTTACCAGCAAAGTTCAAGCCTTTGTTTTCAAGCTCGGTCTTGGTGCTGTCAATTTTGGTATTTAATTCAGTTTTCGTATTACCAATCGTGTTGTTTAACTCAGTTTTAGTATCGTTAATCTGAGTAGTTAACTGATCTTTGGTATTGTTTAACTTGGTGTTGGTATCGGTAATCTGATTACCAATATCTTTCTTAGCATCATTTAAATTCTTGTTGGTATCAGCGATCTGATTACCCAAATCTTTTTTCGCATCATTTAACTGATTATTGGTATCAGTGATTTTGCCATTTAAGTTATCTTTTACTTTGGTGAGCTGATCAACATTCACTGCATCTTTAGCATTTACACCATCTGCAACATTCGTAATTTGTTTACCACCAGCATTAATACCTTCTTTAGTAATGCTTGGACCGTCTTTAATCGTTAAGCCATTATTGTTTAAAGTGGTATTGCCAGTAGTCACACTGTCAAACTTCGAGTCTTTTAATAACTCAATCTGGATACCATCTTGAGTAGTACGGGTAATGACATTTTCACCGCTTGTTTTCGCAGCTGGTGTTGAGGCAGCTGCACCACCTACAATATTGAGCTTCTCGCCAAGTTTACGGTGGACATCTGCTCCACTGTTGCCAGCAAAGTTCAAGCCTTTGTTTTCAAGCTCGGTTTTGGTGTTGTCAATTTTGGTATTCAGTTCAGTTTTCGTATTACCAATCGTATTGTTTAACTCAGTTTTAGTGTCGTTAATCTGAGTTGTTAACTGATCTTTGGTATTGTTTAGCCTGGTGTTTGTATCCGTAATCTGGTTACCCAAGTCAGTTCTTGTATCATCTAACTTTTGATTTAGATTGGTAATATTCTGAGCATTTTTACTAATATTGCTCGTGTTTTGGTTTACACGTCCATCAACATTTTTAAGCTGGCGTACTGTTACCGCATCTGAGTCAGCTGAGCCATCTTCAACATTGGTAATACGGCGTTCTTTTCCAGCCGACCCAACAGAAATAACACCATTAGATTTAGAAGCATCACGATTGGTCAGGAAAGAGCTTCCTGTCGCTTCGGTTGCTACAGCATCTTGGCCTAAAGCAACACTATTTTTAGCTTCTACTTTACTACGTGCACCTAAAGCGACACCACCTTCAACCAAAGACTGGGCACCTTGACCAACTGCAACTGCATTTTCTTGGTCGGCAATTGCACCACCACCAATAGCTGCAGCATTTTTACCAGCTGCTTTTGCACCGCCGCCGACAGCAGCAGCATTTTCATTTGTAGCCTCAGCCCCTTTACCAATTGCAGCCGAGTTACCACCTGTTGCTTGAGCACCACTACCAATTGCAGCAGCACTGTTGCCAGTTGCTTTTGCACCTTCACCGGGTTTGTTACCAGAGCCAATTGCTGTTGAGTTTGTACCCGATGCAAATGAGTTAATACCCATTGCAGATGCACCATCACCTGTTGCTTGTGCAACAGCACCGAATGCAGCAGCACCTTTACCTGAAGCATTAGACATGACGCCAAAAGCAGATGAAGCATCACCAGTTGCTTTAGATGTCATACCGAAAGCCGATGAAAATGCACCAGTACCTACAGCTTGAGTACCTACAGCAGTTGAGCCGTGATTCGCTTCAGTTGTTGGATACTTACCTGCTTTAAGCACACCACCCGTAATTTCTGTATAGGTTTTACTCAGCTCAGCATCTTGTGCAATTTTATCTACATCATCACCACCAATGGCAACAGAAGAGTTTCCTCTTGCAATGACATCGGCACCAATCGCAATCGACTGATCTCCAATCGCTTTGGTCTGGTCACCAATCGCAATTGATTGGTTGCTATAACCAGACGGTGTCCCTTCTGCACCTTTTGTCGAAGCATTACGGCCAATAGCAACATCACCACTGCCAACCGTTTGGCTGCTACTACCCATTGAAATTGCACCAATTCCCGTTGCTCGTGCATATCCACCAATCGCCATTGCATCACGAGCAGTAGCAGAAGTATTCATCCCGACAGCAATTGCATTACGTCCAGTCGCCCCATCATTTTCAAAGTTGCCACCTTGCTGACCATTATCATTGATACTGACATAGTGAGTACGAGCCGCTTTTAACTGACGTATGGTGGCAGCATCCGAATCTGCTGAACCATCTGCCACGTTTTGAATACGACGCTCACTTCCCACGTCACCAATTGATAAAACACCAGTTGGAGCTGATTGTTTAGTTAAGAAACTTTCACCCCTAGCTTGGACTGCTTTTGAATCTTTACCTACAGCAATACTATTTTCAGCTTCTGAACGTGCACCTTTACCAATTGCGACACCACCATCAAAAGTAGCCTCAGCTTGGTCTCCAATCACAACAGCATTATCTTTTTGTGCTTTTGCGCCTGTACCAATTGCAACAGATTTTTTACCTTTAGATTCTGAAAATGCACCAATCGCTAAAGCATTTTCCTCAGTGGCCACTGCGCCACCACCAAAAGCAATCGAGTCTTTACCGGTTGCTTTTGTTGCCATTTTAGGTTGATAAGCAGCACCTGCTTGCCCCGCAACTGGGTCAGCGTTTTCAATATCTGGTGAACCAATTGCAATTGAACGGTAACCTTCTGCCGTTGCCGAGTGACCAATTGCTAAAGAGCCTTTACCTGTAGCTGCTGCAACATTACCAATGGCTTGAGAAAAATCGGCAGTCGCGGCAGATTGGCGCCCAACCGCAAGAGCAGTATTTCCAGAAGATAAAGCACCTGTACCAATTGCTACACCTGAAATACCTTGAGTTGTAGCATAAGAACCAATTGCAGTACCTAAACCTTTCTCAACTACAGCGCCAGTACCGACACTGATTGCTCCACCTTGTTTCATTGCACCAGCATAAGCACCAGTAGAATTATTATAAGGATTGTTACGGTTTGCGATGTTAGAGCCTGTTCGGTCTTGAGTTTGGGCTCCACAACCAATAGCAACATCTTTTTCATTGGCAGTACTCGCATTTCCTTCACGACAAGAAGTTGTTCCTGAAATAGATGTTCCTTGGCCTGCTCCACCCTCGGTATTTGTCCCTGCGAAAGCATTTGGCGTAAAACTAATTAAACTAGTTAAAATAATCGCTGATGCATTTAAAGTTTTTGATTTAGTCTTTGTTTTACCTTTTGCAATTTCAGATGTTGCAACCCATGCTCCAATTGAAGCATTCCAAATGACCTTATAAACTTTATTCATAAAACTTCTCAGACAAATACCAAACTCAAAGACCAATAAAAATGTACAAATACATTTTTAAAATTTTCGGCCCAAAAAAAGAGGCGGCATCCTAATTGAATAAATCTAAAGGGTAAATATAAAAACAAAATAACGAGAAGAAAAATTGTGATTTTAATCACACGACAAAGTGTTTTGTTTTTGTTAAAAATAAGTAAACTTATTTTAAAATAGAATAATAACTCTAAATATATGATTAATTTTTATAAAATTAATAAAAACAGATACATTTTAAAATACATCTGTATATTATAAAAATAGAATATTAACTCTAAAATAAATATCATTATTAATATAATTATTCAGCAATAATTATCCATTTAAAATACAGCTGTATATTATAAATAATAGTATGTTTATTCTACTCACAATAAATTATAAAATAAATAAATTTTTAAATACACTTAACAAAAAAACTTATTATAAAATAAAACTAAACAAAACATTTGTTTCGAAAACTGATTTCCTTACTTGTACAGCAAAGACTAATTATTAAGTAAAAATGCTTAGCTTCACTACAAAATTTTATTCTTCTTAAGAATTAATCTATTGATTCATAACATTTTAAAAAAAAAGTTGACTAAATTAGTCATTTTTTCAACATTTTCTATTGTCATGCCCTTGTAATTTTTGAAATACACATCACTATAAAAAACATGGCAACCTCGTTGTCACTCATTAGGAGTGCCCATGTCTGAACTTATTATGAATGAAAAAACTGACTTAGAGCCTCAGGTTCCAAGTGTATTACCACTATTAGCCTTACGTGATGTGGTGGTTTATCCACACATGCAAATTGCGCTATTCGTGGGTCGTGAAAAATCGATCAATGCAGTTGATGTGGCTCGTAACAGTGACAATTTAGTATTTGTAGTTGCGCAAAAAGATTCGCTTACAGAAGAAATTGATCACGACAATTTATACCAGTACGGTACAGTCGCTAAGATTGTACAAGTAGTTAATCATGAAAATGATGAAAACTGCATTAAAGTACTTATTGAAGGCTTACATCGTTCTAAGCTCACAAAAATTATCGATGAAGATAGTTATTTGACTGCTGAACATGATCTAAGTCCAATGACTATTAATGTAGATAAGGCAACTCAAGAAACTCGTTTACAAGAGTTACGTAACTTATTTGCTCAATATGCAGAAGCAAAATTACGTAATGCACGTGAACTTGTTGCTGCTGCCAATAAAATCGAAGACTTATTGCAACTTATGTTCTTCGTAGCAACTCGTGTACCTCTAAATATTGAAATTAAACAGAAGTTTTTAGAGCACGATGAGTTTGAAGCACATTTGCAAGAGTTAATGAACTACTTGATGAATCAATCTGCTGAACAGCAAATTGAGCAAACTTTACATGACAGCGTAAAACGCCAAATGGAAAAGAACCAACGTGAATACTTTCTAAATGAAAAAATGAAAGTCATTCAACGTGAACTTTCCGATATGAATGGCGGTGCTGAAGATGACGTTGCTGAAATAGAGAAACGTCTTGCTGAAGCTGATTTACCTGAACACGTACGCAAAAAAGCTGAAGCTGAGTTCCGTAAACTTAAAGCAATGCAGCCAGCATCTAGTGAAGCTGCCGTTGTACGTAACTATCTAGAAGTAATTTTAGATACGCCGTGGAACAAAGCGAGCAAAGTCAGTATTAACCTAGCAAAAGCACAAGAGATTCTTGATGCTGACCACTATGGTCTTGATGATGTTAAAGACCGTATTGTTGAATACTTAGCTGTTCAATCACGTGTGAAAAAACTCAAAGGCCCTATCCTGTGTTTAGTAGGTCCTCCAGGGGTTGGTAAAACTTCACTCGGTGAATCAGTAGCTAAAGCAACAGGTCGTGAATTTGTTCGCATGGCGCTTGGTGGCGTACGTGATGAAGCAGAAATTCGTGGACACCGTCGTACTTATATAGGTGCGATGCCGGGTAAAATTGTGCAGTCTTTAACAAAAGTTGGCGTGAAGAACCCATTGTTCTTACTCGACGAAATTGACAAGATGGCACAAGACTACCGTGGTGACCCAGCTTCTGCATTGCTTGAAGTACTTGATCCATCACAAAACAGTAAGTTCAACGATCACTATTTAGATCTTGATCTTGACCTTTCTGAAGTCATGTTTATCTGTACTGCAAACAGTATGAATATTCCAGAAGCGTTACTGGACCGTATGGAAGTCATTCGTCTACCGGGTTATACCGAAGATGAAAAAGTAAACATTGCTGAACGTTACCTTGTTCCTAAAGCAATTAAAAACAACGGTTTACGTGCAAAAGAGTTAACAATTCATGAAGAAGCGATTCGTGACATTGTTCAACGCTATACACGTGAAGCTGGTGTTCGTAGTTTAGAACGTGAAGTCTCTAAAATTGCGCGTAAAGTGGTAAAAGAAGCGGTAAGTAAAAAGTCTAAAAACTTACAGCTTGACATTACCTCTGCCAATCTTCCTGAATATCTAGGTCCACACAAATTTGACTTTGGTATTGCTGAAGATGAAGCACAAGTAGGCCGTGTAAATGGCTTGGCATGGACTTCTGTAGGTGGCGAGTTACTTACTATTGAAGTTGCAGCTGTTAAAGGTAAAGGTAAATTTATTACAACCGGTTCACTTGGTGACGTAATGAAAGAATCGATTACCGCAGCAATGACTGTAGTACGTACACGTGCTGATGAACTTGGTATTGAAGCGTCTCGTTTTGAAGAAACTGATGTACACGTTCACTTACCTGAAGGTGCAACTCCAAAAGATGGACCATCTGCTGGTTTGGCATTAACAACTGCACTTGTATCAGCATTTACTGGTATTGCGATTCGTCCAGACATCGCAATGACAGGTGAAACAAGTCTTGGTGGTCGTGCGATGCGTATCGGTGGCTTGAAAGAGAAACTTCTTGCTGCACATCGTGGTGGAATTAAGCTTGTCTTTATTCCTCAAGATAACGTTCGTGATTTGGCAGAGATTCCTGACAATGTTAAAGAAGGATTAGAAATCAAACCTGTGAAAAGCATTGATGAAATCTTACCTTTAGCATTAACTGCAATGCCAAAGCCTTTACCCAAAACACCGATTGTAAAACCGGTAGAAGGTTCAAAAGCAGCGCGTCACTAATTGAAAAATAAAAAAAAGAGAGCTTCGGCTCTCTTTTTTTGTTACATAATTTGATTGAAAAATATCCAACCATCCTCATAATAAGAAGTAAGAGTGATTAATTTTATTATTTACTCTTATCTATCTTATGTTACAGATAGCCTTGTTTTTATTCTCTATGGTCATCTGAACTCCAGACAGATGATCATTTGATCGCAGTCCAACACCATTTTTTGGACTGCGTTTTTTATGCCCAGTTGCACCCCGCGGTTATCATCTCCTCAGGTATAATGTGTCAGCCGTTTTGACTGAATAGACCACATGAAAATTCGTATTCTGACCATTGGTCAAAAAATGCCTGCTTGGGTACTTACTGGTTTTGAAGATTATTTCAAACGCATCCAGCCTTTTGTCCAGACTCAAGTGATTGAACTTCCAATGGCAAAACGCGGTAAAAATGACTCGGAAGCAGACATTTTAAAATACTGTCAAATTGAAGGTGAAAGTATTTTAAATGCGTTAAAACCAAACGAGACACTCATCGCTTTAGAGGTGGGTGGCCGTGAACTCAGCACAGAAAAGCTAGCTGACACCATGAAACAATGGATGCTTGAAGGAAATGATGTGGCACTGGCTATTGGCGGTCCAGATGGCTTATCAGATCAGGTACGTAAAGCTGCTGCTTGGCATTGGTCACTCTCAAAACTAACTATGCCTCACCCTTTGGTGCGTGTTTTATTAATTGAGCAGTTATACCGAGCAATGAGTATTAATCATAACCATCCGTATCACCGCGCATAAATGGAACAACCGTTTCATTTTAAGAACAATCCGTTGAAATCTAGATACTTTTAACATGTCTTGATTTTGGCATAATGAATACTATTCTGCTTTTCAACTCAGGTGTAATGAAATGGAACTACAAACCCTTCCCGGACTGTTTATTTCACATGGTTCACCCATGCTTGCACTTGATCCAGAACAAGTGGGTCCTGCTTTACACCGTCTTGGTATAAATCTACCAACTCCAAAAGCAATCATCGTGATGTCTGCTCATTGGGAAAGTAAAGCACTTGAAGTAAGTAGTTCAACACGACCAGAAACATGGCATGACTTCCGTGGTTTCCCGCCCGAGTTATACGAGATTCGCTATAGTGCACCTGGTCAACCAGAACTTGCCGAAGAAATATTGAAGTTATTGGCAGACGCTCATTTTGTTGCACATGCCAATAGTACTCGTCCTCGCGACCACGGTGTATGGATGCCTCTTTTACACATGTATCCAGATGCAGACATTCCCGTTGTTGAAATTTCTTTGCCGATGACCTTAAGCGCTCAAGAAATTTATCGAATTGGACAAACGCTTGCGCCTTTACGTGAAAAGCAAATCTTATTGATTGGTTCTGGAAGTATTACCCATAATCTTGCTGAGTTGTCTTGGCAAGGTGACAATTCAAATGTTCCTGAATGGGCTTCAACTTTTAGAAATACTGTCGTTAATAAGCTTTCACATCAAGATTACGATGGCGTGTTGGAATGGCAATCACTGCCTTATATAAAACGTAATCATCCAACTCTTGAACATTTTGCACCGTTATTTTTCGCTATGGGAACTGGTCATCGTTTTACGATTGTTCATAGCAGCTTCACAATGGGTTCATTAGGTATGGATATATATCGTTTTGATTAATTTTTAGGAAATACCCCGTTTTCGCGGGGTATAGCATTATTTTTATTAAAAATTCGAATAATTTACAAACTTATACATTTTAAAAACCGAAACAATCATATGTTTACATTTTCTTTTTTTAAGAATGTTTTAAGCTTAGTGCTGTTGTTTTTTTACTTGAAGTTTTTAAATGAAAATTAAATATTTAATTCTTGCGTTATTACCTTTTTCTTTGATGGCGTGTCAAACAGTTTCACATACTCAAGCTCCAATTGTATCTGAGCAACAACAAAATCTTGCAGCAACTCTAAGTGAATATACTTGGACTTATCAAAATGTAAAAGCATCTAAGCCACTTGTTCTTAACTTTAATGCAGACGGCAAATTAGCAATTAACACAGGCTGTAATGGTCAAGGTGGTACTTGGAAAGTTGAAGGTAACCAGCTTGTAACCTCTCCACTTGCATCAACAATGATGGCTTGCCAAGACGATTTAATGAAACAAGAACAATTGTCTAATAGCATCTTTAGTGAAGCAAAATTGCCAATTGAAATTAGTAACAGCAATGGTCAGGTAATCTTAAGCGTGACAGATAAAGCAGGTCAAAAGCATATTTTCCAAGGCGTAAAAGCAACTAATACTCAAGCTTTAACTGATTATTCTTGGTCATACCAACCTGAAAATACTAAAAAGCCGATTGTTCTTAACTTCACAAACGACCGTTTATCTATCGCAACAGGTTGTAACCGCCAAGGCACTACTTGGAAAGTTGAAAACAATACCATCGTAACTGCTGATGTAATGTCGACTATGATGGCGTGTGAACCTGCATTAATGAAACAGGAACAATTCTCTAGCAGCCTGTTCCAAAAACGTGCGATTCCATTTGAACTTAATACATCAAATGCCGATCAACCAACATTGACAATCGTTGATGCTCAAGGTCAGAAATATACGTTCACAGGTAAAATGACACCTGAAGCAAAATACCAGTCTGAAGGTAAAACTGTTTTTCTTGAAGTAGCGCCAGAAACTAAATCTTGTACGGGTGTTGCGCCACAAACTTGCTTGCAAGTTCGTGAAGTTAAATATGATGACAAAGGCGTTAAAACTTATGCCGACAAAAACTGGTCATTATATTATGGTCAAATCGAAGGTTTTGAACACAATCCAAACCAACGCGTAATTTTACGTGTAAAACGCTTTGAAGTGAAAAACCCAGCAGCAGATCAATCTAGCCAAGCAGATGTGTTAGATATGGTTGTAGAGCAAGAAATGGTTAAAAAGCCTAAAAAATAATTTTTAGACTAAAAAAATCCGATGCTTTTGCATCGGATTTTTTATTTCTATATTTTAATAAATACCTTGTGCAAGCATCGCATCAGCAACTTTTACAAAGCCTGCAATATTGGCACCATCTACATAGTTCACACTACCGTCTTCTTTAGTACCGTATCTAACACAATTGGCATGAATGTCTTTCATGATTGCATGTAAGCGTTCATCAACCTCAGCATGTGTCCAGCCCAAACGAATTGCATTTTGAGACATTTCTAAACCAGAAGTGGCCACCCCACCCGCATTAGATGCTTTACCCGGAGCATATAAAATCTTAGCTTCAATAAAATGTTCAACAGCTTCAAGTGTAGATGGCATGTTAGCGCCTTCAGCTACACAAATGACACCATTAGCAATCAGTGTTTTAGCATCTTCATCGGTTAATTCATTTTGTGTTGCACATGGTAAAGCAATATCTACAGGAATATGCCAAGGTGTTTTACCTTCAAAATATTCAAAGCCATGCTTAGAAGCAAACTCTGAAATACGTCCACGTTTAACGTTTTTCAACTCCATAACTTCAGCCAGCAACTCATCTGTAAAACCATTTTTTAGATAAACAGTACCATTAGAGTCCGATAAGCTGACCACTTTTGCGCCCAAGAACATTGCCTTTTCCGCAGCATATTGAGCAACGTTACCAGAACCAGAGACCGAAACAGTTTTACCAGCAAAAGATAGCCCACGTGTTTTTAGCATTTCTTCTGCAAAATAAACCGTACCATAGCCTGTAGCCTCCGGACGCATTAAGCTACCGCCAAATGAAATTCCTTTACCAGTAAATACACATGCAGTGTCATTACTGAGTTTTTTCATCATGCCAGCCATGTAGCCTACTTCACGCGCACCCACACCAATATCTCCAGCAGGGATATCGGTATTTGGACCTAAATGACGGTAAAGCTCAATCATCAGAGCCTGACAGAATCGCATAATTTCAGCATCAGATTTACCTTTAGGGTTAAAATCTGAACCACCTTTCCCACCACCCATTGGTAAAGTGGTCAGTGAGTTTTTAAAAGTTTGCTCAAAACCTAAAAATTTCAAAATAGATAGGTTGACCGATGGATGGAAACGCATTCCACCCTTAAATGGACCAATTGCTGAATTATATTGAACACGAAAAGCACGGTTCACTTGAGTCTGGCCTTGATCATCCATCCATGAAACA
This sequence comes from Rhizophagus prolifer, assembly GCA_019425655.1. Classification (NCBI taxonomy): domain Eukaryota; kingdom Fungi; phylum Glomeromycota; class Glomeromycetes; order Glomerales; family Glomeraceae; genus Rhizophagus; species Rhizophagus prolifer. The sequence continues at coordinate 208,552 of NQWY01033934.1, read as the reverse complement.
CGAAATTGAATTACACGCTCTGGTTCAACCAAACGCTCTAACAATCCATGCTCTGCATATTCCGGATTTTTTTCAATAAATGGCCACAAGCTTGTCATGACTTCTTCGACAGCTTGTAAAAACTCAGGTTGATGCGGATCACGCGCTTGCACGTAATTCAGGAATTCATTCAGGTTGTTATATTTCAATGCACGGTCCTCAGCATAGTAATGAATTAAATTGGTGCAATACATTTTAAAATGCATCATTTAGCAGCAAAATATTAAATCCCTTTCCATCAATTTTAACAATAGGAAAAACTATCTAAAAATCAATAATAGTCATTTATCATTTCATTTTTTTGATCTATTATTGTGCAATATTAGCTACATTTTAGGTCAATCAAAAAGCCTATAAATTCGTTAAAATCCATTGACCTTACTTAGGTTTTTCTTCATTATCGCATCGTTTTAAACAAGCTATTTTCCTCTATGAATCCATCTATTTCTCTCATACGCGAGATCGATGCGTTATTGCCACAAACACAATGTGGTTTATGTGGACACCGTGACGGTTGTCTACCTTACGCAAAGTCCATTGCTGAAGGTGAAGATGCAAATAAATGTGTTCCTGGTGGACAGCCAGTGGCCGATGCGCTCGCAAAACTATTAAATCGCTCGTCATTGCTTGCTGAAACAAGTGTCTGGCCCGTACAAGCAGATGGACGCCCACAACGTATGAAAGCGATTATTCGTGAAGACGAATGTATCGGATGTACAAAATGCATTAATGCCTGTCCTGTAGATGCCATTATTGGTAGTGGTAAGCTCATGCATACCATTTTGACTGATCTATGCACAGGTTGTGAGTTATGTATTCCACCCTGCCCTGTTGACTGTATTGATCTGGTCGAAGACACTCAAGCTTTACCAAATGAACAGCAAAGAATTGCAGAACAAAATGATTTAAGACAACGTTACTACACGCATATTCAACGTGAAGAGAAACGTCGTATACATCGCAAAGGGCCTGTCGTACGCGCTGAAATTGACACACAATTTTTTGCACAGTTCTCACAAGCACTTGATGATCTGCCTTCAATTCAAATCATTGAGAAGCCGAAAGAAGTAATTGTAAATGACGCAAAAACGACTATTGAATTAGCTAAAATTCGCACACAAATTAAAAAGTTGGAAAAGCAGCTCAGTGTTCGAGAAGATGCAAAAAAGCGTCTTCAACTTGATGAACTACAACAGCAACTCATTCAATTACAGGAGGTCTGAATGGCCGTCAAAAATATGACGAAAAAGCAGATTCAAATTTTCTTTGAACGCCTTCGTGAACAACGGCCGTCTCCTGAGACCGAATTAAAATATTCATCTCCATTCGAATTATTAATTGCTGTCATGTTATCGGCTCAAGCAACTGACGTTAGCGTAAACAAAGCCACTGATAAGCTTTATCCTGTGGCTAATACAGCCGAGAAAATCTATAACTTGGGCGTAGATGGGTTAAAGGAATATATTAAAACAATTGGCCTTTACAACGCTAAAGCAGAAAATGTCATTAAGACCTGTAAGATTTTAATGGAACAATTTAACGGCGAAGTTCCAAGCAATAGAAAAGACTTAGAAGCTTTACCGGGTGTGGGGCGTAAAACCGCAAATGTTGTTTTAAATACAGCTTTTGGACAACCGACTATGGCTGTCGACACGCACATTTTTCGTGTGGGAAACCGTACCGGCTTAGCAGTAGGCAAAAATGTACTTGAGGTTGAACACCGTTTAGTTAAGGTGATTCCGAAAGAATTTATTATAGATGCACATCACTGGTTGATATTACATGGCCGTTACTGCTGTATTGCCCGTAAACCGAAATGCTCAGAATGTGTGGTTGCCGATGTATGTAACTGGCCAGACCGCTTTGAATTTGGTGCTATAAAAGCAATTCCAACAAAGAACCTCAGTTAATCCTGAGGTTTTTTAATCTGCTGCAATTTGGGATGTAGTTGACGTTCTCGTCCGTTCTTTTTATTTTCCAAAGCCTGTTGTTTCTGCACATGACGTAGCATTTTTTGACTTTGATATAGCAAAAATAACAATAGTGCCAGACTCAGCAATACCACTAAAATCAAAATGATTTTCATATCGTTCTCCCGCACTTAATGAAAGAAAAGAGCCCTCACAAAGAGGGCTCTTTATCACAAATAATATTAAATTATTTGTCTAAGATGTTGAACAAATCTTTTTGTACATCTTCAATTGTACGTAAGCCATCAAGCTTGTCATAAGTTGGTGCATTTTCACCAGAAGCAGCACGACCTTGGTAGAAACCAACTAATTGCTCTGTTTCAGTATGATAAGACGCTAGACGCTTACGGATTGTTTCTTCTTGGTCATCTGGACGTTGAACAAGATCTTCACCAGTTTCGTCATCTTTACCTTCCACTTTAGGTGGATTGTATACAGTGTGGTAAACACGACCAGAAGCTGGGTGCTGACGGCGGCCAGAAAGACGTTTTACGATTTCTTCGTCAGGCACGTCAATTTCAATCACGTGATCAATGCTGATGCCTTCTTTTTCCAATGCTTCTGCTTGAGGAATAGTACGTGGGAAACCATCGAAAATGCAGCCATTTGCACAGTCAGGTTGAGCAATACGTTCTTTTACTAAACCAATAATAAGTTCATCTGAAACTAAACCGCCAGATTCCATTACGCTTTTAGCTTTTAGACCAAGTTCAGTACCTTCACGAATCGCAGCACGGAGCATATCACCGGTTGAAATTTGTGGGACATTGTAGCGCTTACAGATCAACTGAGCCTGAGTACCTTTGCCTGCCCCAGGTGGTCCGAGTAAGATAATGCGCATAAAAAACATCCTCATTTAAAACAATGAATGAAGTCTGGCAGAAAAAGTCTCATTAATCTTCAATAGATCCTGCCCGACGTCGAATTATAAGAAAGCTACAAACAAATGTATTGTACCAGCAATAAATCCGGTTACCCCACCTAATACAATAAGAATCCACTCGTCCTCTTGAAATGCAGGACGTAATAAATTCTGAAACTCTTTTGGTGTTAGTTCACGAATACGCTCTTTAAACATTTGAAAAATCTTCTGTGCCCGGCTTGCATTTAGTGCAGGGTCACATACGGGTCCCATCGTAATTTCAATTGAACGATCAATCAAGTCCGTCTTTAATCTTGCGTACTCTCTTGGCCCTAAAGAAAGCTGTAAAGATGTACGAACAAGTGGTGTTTCCATAATTTCGTTAATATGACGCTTCACAATACGGCGCGTCTTATCTTTACGCGGCCCATACATCATTTCAGTCATAATCGATTTTAAGGTGATCAGATCTTCTGTAACTACACTTGAGAACACATCAGAGACTTCTTCTTGACGTTTCATGAAAGCACCTTGGAAATTATACGTCCCAATTCGAAGAACTGGCACAATCCAAGGGAACTTACGGTCTTTTGTTAATCTAAAAATCTGTGGGTAACGAATATAATTTGGTTCAATTGGATTAAATACCATCCAGATTGCAATCCAGTTGGTTAAAAAACCCCAAATTGAAGCCCAAAACGGAACAGTCCAATGCCAAGGTACAACGAACCAGACAACCATTTGGAAAATACCAAAGAACATCCCGATTAAAGCACTAATATGCCAAATAAAGTTGATCTCTTTTTGGCCTACTTTTAAAAACATACGTACCATTAAACGGCGATCACCTTCCATCTGGCTCACGACCATTTCACGCATATTCACCAGTGACTCGACGTTCATGGTCAGCTCAGTCACCAATTCTCTTAATACACCGGGTAATTGTTTATGCGCCTGTGCATAAATACGGCGTTTAATTGAATAAGGTAAATTTTCCCAAAGTACGGCATTACGATCGATCATCACCTCATCAATCAAATGCTCAAGTTCAAATCCGACTTGCTCACCAATAATACGTGCCATGTCTTCAGGGTCCATGGCCTCTAAAAACTCACGTAAAGAACCTAATTTAGATAAAGTATTATCGGTGATAATTCCTGAAATACGTCCAGCTTTGCGCGGCACAATTCCTTGCCAACCGACTGGTAAAGGGCCTAAATGAAAACCCCAAAATTTGATTGGGTAAAATACCATTTTTAACGCCATCCACACATGTGCCCATGTGACAAAGGCAGTAACTGGGATGATACTTAAAACGGCCCAAAAATCAGGTCTGTGTAAAAAGGTCTGCCACAATCCGCTGACGTACTCTAACATGTAAGACTCTCGTATTTATTTGTGCTCTGCTTATGGCGAGTTAACGATAAACTGCTTTGTTTTATAAACCAAAACTTAGAGAATAAGAAAATTGAATTTGTGGTTTAGTCTTCGCAGCAACTGCTCCGTTCTGGTCAGTTAGTTTTTCAGCTGCACCAATACCGACACTAAAAGTACTAATTCTTTCTGCATTCAACAATACATATGCCAAATCGACACCAGCACCTAAACGAGATTTATACTCTCCATCCACTGGCTTGCTATCAAGGTGTCCAGCATAAAAGCCAATATAGTAGCCATTTTTATCTGTTCCAGTCAGATAGTAAGGATAGCGAAATCCAACCTGCCCACCAGCCGTTTTATCACCATTTAAAAATGCACCAACCTTGGCATAGGCAATACCATAAGGGTTTACCCACTCACCATTAAGATGTAACAATTTTTGAGTAAAACCTGCACCTACATTCCAAGTAGACGCTTTGTGATCTGCTAATTTTGCATCTGGAAGAAATGAATAATCTTGAGCATTTGCCCAACTGCTTACTGTCAAAACTGCAAGTAAGGGATAAATTTTTCTCATTATTTTCTCCATTTTCCCTAATCGTATAGTGAGAACAACCCTATTCTATTGAATGAAAGACTTTAACAGAATTATTTTGCTTCTTATATACAAGACTCTACAATTTTGTTGTCTACAAAGTCAAAAAAGCCAATTTTCCTCTTCACTGAAACTTTGAAAATTATGCAATATTTTAACTGCGCTTGCGTTAGAATAAGCAGCTATTTTTCTCACCCTATGTCATTAAGTCGATCCGTATGAAACAGCACTTTCCTTTAAAAGATATCCAGCAAGAAAAGCGCATTTATCGAGGTCGTATATTTTTTGCCGTAGGTCTTGTGATTATCTGTCTATTGGTACTAGCCAGCCGATACGCTTATCTGCAAATTTTTCATTACGATGAGTTCTCGACTGCATCGGATAAAAACCGTATTCGCTTACAACCGCTCCCCCCTGCTCGTGGTTATATTTATGACCGTAATGGGGTTTTACTGGCCGACAACTATCCGGTTTTTACAGCAACATTAAGTAAAGCCGATGTTGAAAATCCTGATGCCGTTATTGAACAACTACAACCCATTTTAGAACTTACTCAAGAAGATGTAGACCGTTTTAAAAGTCGTATTAAAACGGCACGAAAAACTGAACGCGTTGCAATTAAGCTAAACTTGACCGAGACAAATATTGCCAAGTTTAGTGAAGTTAAATACAAATTCCCTGGAGTGAGAATTGAAACCCAAATGACGCGCTATTATCCGCATGGTGAATTGTTTGCTCATGTGATCGGATATGTTGGCCGTATTAACGATAAAGAATTAAAAAGTATTGATAAAGACTTATACGCTGGAACAAACCTGATTGGTAAAATTGGCGTAGAGAAAAGCTATGAAGATTTACTTCATGGAACACCGGGTTATGAGTCTGTAGAAGCCGATGCTCATAGTAATGTATTGCGTCATTTAGGACGTAAAGATCCAACTCGTGGTAATGACCTCTATTTATCATTAGATTATGGTTTACAAGTCGTAGCATCACAGCAACTTGCTGGTCGTCGTGGGGCAATTGTTGCGATAGACCCACGTACTGGTGAAATTCTTGCGTTGGTTTCAAGCCCAAGCTTTAACCCAAACCTATTTGTGACGGGTATTAATCATAAAGATTATAGCTCTCTACGTGACAACATCGACCAACCTCTTTATAACCGTGCTGTTCAAGGCGCATACCCTCCTGGTTCGACTATTAAACCAATGGAAGCAATGGGCGGTTTACATTATGGTATTGTCGACTGGTCTACTGCTATTTCTGACCCAGGTTATTTCCATTTACCTGGTGACTCTCACAAATTCCGTGACTGGAAAAAAACTGGTCATGGCATCGTGAACATGCACAAAGCCATTATCATGTCTTGCGATACCTATTTTTATATTTTGGCAAATCAAATGGGCATCGACCAGATGAACCAATGGATGCGCCAATTTGGCTTTGGTCAAAAAACAGGTGTCGACTTACCAAGTGAAAGTGAAGGTTTATACCCAAGTCCAGAATGGAAAATGCGTACGCGCAAAACTAAATGGATGAAAGGTGAAACAATTTCAGTCAGTATTGGTCAAGGTGCATTTACTGCAACTCCATTACAACTTGCAATGGCAACTGCTATTACAGCGAATCACGGCTCTCATGTAGTTCCACATGTTTTACGTGCATCACATGGTGCAAAACCTTTTACAGTCCGTAATGCGCCTGATGGAAAAATTAATTTCAACGGTACAGACGAAGACTGGGTAAAAATGCGAGAAGCCATGATTGATGTAATTCAATCAGGTACTGGACGAGGTATCCGTACATCGCTTTATCAAATTGCCGGAAAAACAGGTACAGCACAGGTTAAAAGTATTGCACAGGGTAAACGTTATAACGAAGCTGCGCTTAGTGAACGCCAACTTGACCATGGTTTATTCGTTGGGTTTGCACCTGCTGACAAACCTGAAATTGCTATTGCGGTCATTTGGGAAAATGGTCGTCATGGTGGTTCCGCAGCTCAACTTGCTAAGCCGATATTTGATTACTGGTTATTAACCCGCAATAAAAATCCGATTCGTCCAGCCAACCATCAAGTTAATGGTGGCCTTATGACGGCAGGAATTAAACCAGGTGAGCTTCCAAGTGGCGGCGAAACTGCTAGCTCTACGCCAGCACCTGCTACAACTACCGCAGCAGCATCTGCTCCACAAGCTACTCCTGCTCGCCCTGCTACAAATGAGATCGATGAATAATGAAAAATCAATTACGCATTATTGGGGGCGAATGGAAAAGACGAGTTTTACCATTCGCAAGTATTGAAGGTTTAAGACCCACCCCAGATCGTGTTCGTGAAACGTTATTTAATTGGCTCATGTGGGACATTCAAAATGCTCAGGTTCTCGATATCTGTACAGGTTCTGGTGCATTAGGCTTTGAAGCGCTTTCACGCGGTGCCGCATCTGTTTATATGATTGAACCTGATAAGACTCAAGCACGATTTTTAAAAGAGAATATCCAGCTTTTAAAAGCGCAGAATTGTCATTTATTCAATGCAACTGCTCAGCAAGCATTACCGCGCTTAAAAGAACAATTTGATGTCGTTTTTTTAGATCCGCCTTATAGTCTCGATCTATGGCAAGAGCTCGCTCAATTGGCAGATTCACATATCAAAAATAATGGATACATTTATGTTGAAGCTGACCGAGATTTATCTCAGCTTCACCTTCCTGCATCATGGCAACAAGTGAAAACCACTAAAGCAGGTACTGTCCACGCGGGGCTTTACCAGAAAATTTAAACATGTAGGATTTTATAAAGAATTAATTTACCTGATCTATTTATTTGAATTAGATTATTTTAATTTTTTATTTCAGAATAAATAGATCGTAAAAAATCGAATGAGTTGACCTCGATCATAAGGAAAACTCGAAATATATTCATAACCAATTTTCAGTCTTGGATTAACACTATAATTAACTCCATACCCAACTGAAATGGATAAATCTTGAATATTAAAATGATTCGTTAAACCATTGCTGTTTTTGTTCTGAAGTTGCCCGGTATCATAGGCCGTATAATTATAAATTACCCAACGCTCATTTGAATAAAACTCGTTTTTGAGCACATTATAGTTATTAACTTCATCATCATGCTCAATGGCTAACCGCCTTTGTTCCAAGTTTAAATCTGATTGATCTAACAACTGCTCTGTATCTAGTAAAGTAGAATCACTTTCTGGTTGAAAAAAATCATAGGCCTGAACATATCCACTGTAAAAGATAATCAGCGCTGTAAAAATAGGATAAATATTTTTATGCACACACATTTTATTTTGCAAATCCAAAAAGGTAGCTTAAAGCTACCTTTTTTTGCAAGGGTTTAATTAACTTAAACCAATGACTGCAACAATTGCTGCGCAAGTACCCATAATTTTTTTGCCATAAGGTACATATCGCGTAAACAATGCACCTAGTGCTAAGCCACAGCAATAGATAAGTGCCATACCAGTAACCATACCAGCTACTAATGCAACAATATGTCCCGCATGTGCGAGTTCAACACCATGCGCTATACCATGAAAGCTTGCAAGTAATGCAGCAGCAATAGGCAAAATCCGATTTGATTTTGTCCATAGTGCAATCGCTGTAACAATCAAAGAAGCAATAATGCCGTATTCAGCAATACTGGCTGGTACTAAACCTTCAGAACCTACTAAAAAACCTACAATCAAAGTAATGCTTAGTGTAATGACACCAGCAATTTTCCATTGTTTAGCGGCTGACCATAACAAGATACCAAAACCTAAAGCCATGACTAAATGATCAAGCCCAGTAAAAGGGTGAATAAAACCTGCCATAAACCCTGAATGTGCATGATCATGTCCCGGATGTGCCATGGCTAATGCCGGTAACATGCTAAGGAGCCCAATGCCCCATTTCTTAATGAAGTTCATAGTTACTCCTTAAGCCTTAAACAGCCCTTGTTTCTCAATAAATTGAATAATTTGTTCAAGCCCATCTTGTGTTTTCATGTTTGAAAATAAGAATGGCTTTTCCCCGCGCATGCGTTTTGCATCTTGGTCCATGACATCAAGGTTTGCACCAACCATTGGCGCAAGGTCAGTTTTATTAATAATCAGTAAATCTGACTTGGTAATACCCGGCCCGCCTTTACGAGGGATTTTTTCTCCACCTGCCACATCAATAACATACAAAGTTAAATCAGAGAGCTCTGGGCTAAATGTCGCGGCTAAATTATCACCACCACTTTCAATAATAATAAGCTCTAAGCCATCAAATTTTTCGCATAAATCATCAATCGCAGCCAAGTTAATTGAGGCATCTTCACGAATTGCTGTGTGTGGGCAACCACCTGTTTCCACACCCACAATACGATCTGGCGACATCGCTTCATTACGGGTTAAAAAGTTTGAGTCTTCTTTGGTATAAATATCGTTTGTCACTACAGCCATATTGTATTTATCACGCAAGGCAAGGCATAAGTTAAGCGTAAGTGCTGTTTTACCCGAACCTACTGGTCCACCAATTCCAACTCTTAACGGGCTACGTTCTGTCATGATTTTTATCCTTTTTTTCCTAAACTTAAGATCTGAATAACCGTGAATATTGTGTTTCGTGTTTCATGCTCAGCATGGCATAACGAGGTAAAGCGCTGCTTAATTGTTCATCATTAAGTTTCAAAGCTTTCTGTACTGCCTCTGGTACTAAACCATGCAAGTGCCATAAAATTCTTTGCCCAGCCATTTGTCCCAATGGAACCGTTTTTACTGCTGCCAAAACCTGATTTTCTAAAACAGTAAAAGTATAAGCGGTAAGCACATCCTCTTCTTTAAGCTCTAAACGCCCACAAAGCTGCGCATAGACAGGCACAAAACCAAACTGCTTTTTAACCTCAACCGTTTTTTTTAAAACATCTTTAATCCATGCATTTAAAGAAAATGCCAACTGCTGCGATTCAGCCAAAAGCTCTTTACTTTCTCGACTCGCCTTATATAAATTTGCCCAAGTCAGGAACTCATCTGGTTCATCATAATGTTGCATAAGACGTTTGAGTACCGGTAGCTCAAACCGTACTAAAAGCATTTCAAGAACTTCTTCAAAGTAAGCAATTGCTGAGCTTTCATCGTGTATTAAGCCAATATCGATGGCTGTTTCCACGCCTTGTGAATAACAATACGCTCCAACTGGCAGTGCCGTTGAAGACAGTGTCAGCAATTGCAGTAATTGCGCAGCATTATGAATGGACATGGTGTAAAGCTTTGATTGGGCTTAAGCGATGGTCATGACTATGCTGAGCATAGGCACCGCTTTCAGGTTCAAAAGGATGATCTGTTTCTGTCACTGTGAGCCCCAATCCTTCTACCATTTCTGCAAGCACATGATCAGGCTCAAAATACAAAGCTGTAGGTGTGAGCATTAATGGTACATGTCTATTACCTAAGTGATAGGCAGCTTTAAGTAAATCAAAATCGGTTTTAGCACTAACTTTCATTAAACGTTCAGGTTTTGCGTCAACACGTAATACATCACCCTCTTGGGTTGCAATATACGAACCACTACGCAAAATTCCAGTACGCGGCAAATCAGCTCCAATATCTACGCCACTTGCCAAGGCAGCTCGAAAACGTGATTTTTGACGGGTATCAAAAGTTAGTTCAACCGTTTCAAATGCCTGATCAGGAGAAATATCTTCAAGACGTTGGGTATAGATTTTCATTTAATTTTTCTCTCCTTTATTCAGTTCATATGTATAAATTCATAAAACAAAATCATTTCAATAAAACTTATCAAAACAAGAAATAACGCTGAGCCATTGGTAATACGTCAGCAGGTTCACAGGTTAATAGTTCACCATCTGCTCTTACTTCATAAGTTTCTGGATGCACATGCATAATTGGACAATATGTATTATGTTTCATATCCGCTTTAGTAATTTCACGCGTATTTTTACAGGGGCTAATTAGCTTTTTAAGTTCTAACTTTTCAGCAACTTTTTCATCAATGGCTGCTTGAGATAAAAAGGTAATACAAGTGTTATGCACACCACGCGGATAGGCGCCAAACATTGGACGATAATGAACTGGTTGAGGTGTCGGAATGGAGGCATTAATGTCACCCATCGGCGCCGCCGCGATCATGCCGCCTTTAATAATCATGGAAGGCTTCACACCAAAAAAGGCCGGCTTCCATAACACCAGATCAGCAAGTTTTCCGACCTCAATCGAACCAATTTCATGACTTAAACCATGGGTAATGGCTGGGTTAATTGTATATTTAGCAATGTAACGTTTAACGCGATTGTTATCATGAAACTCGTTGTCACCCTCTAGAGGGCCACGTTGAATTTTCATTTTGTGTGCAGTTTGCCAAGTTCGTAAAATCACCTCACCCACGCGCCCCATCGCCTGAGAATCAGAAGACATCATGGCAATTGCACCTAGGTCTTGCAGAATATCTTCGGCAGCAATGGTTTCACGGCGAATACGACTTTCTGCAAAAGCAATATCTTCAGCAATTGCAGGGTCTAAATGGTGACATACCATGAGCATATCTAAATGCTCATCAATAGTATTAATGGTATAAGGTCGCGTTGGATTCGTTGAAGATGGCAACACGTTACTTTGTCCAATTGCTTTTAAAATGTCTGGAGCATGTCCACCACCCGCACCTTCTGTATGGTACGTATGAATGGTACGGTCTTTAAATGCGGCCAGTGTTTCTTCTAAAAAACCACCTTCATTTAAAGTGTCCGTATGAATCGCAACCTGTACATCGTACTCGTCTGCCACACTCAAACAGTTATCAATCGCTGCTGGTGTTGAGCCCCAGTCTTCATGTAGTTTTAACCCAATTACCCCAGCTTTAATTTGCTCTCGAATTGGGTCTGGCAAACTCAAATTACCTTTGCCTAACAGTCCAATATTCATAGGCAAATCATCAATTGCCTGCAACATGGTCGCAATATGCCAAGGACCTGGAGTCACTGTCGTTGCCGAAGTTCCTGCTGCTGGTCCTGTACCGCCGCCCACCATTGTTGTTGTACCAGACATCAGCGCGGTTTCAACTTGTTGAGGACAAATCCAGTGAATGTGGGTATCAATACCACCTGCTGTTAAAATTTGCCCTTCACCCGCAATCACTTCTGTTGCAGCACCTAGAGGAATGGTAATGTCAGGTTGAATATCGGGGTTGCCGGCTTTTCCTATTTTCCAGATCCGGCCATTTTTTAAGCCAACATCAGCTTTTACAATTCCCCACCAATCTACAATTAAAGCATTGGTAATGACCGTGTCAGCAACTTCATCAGCTAAAAGTTGAGATTGTCCCATGCCATCACGAATGACTTTACCACCACCGAACTTAACTTCTTCACCATAAGTCGTTAAATCTTGCTCAACTTCAATAAAGAGCTCTGTATCAGCTAAACGAATACGATCTCCGACCGTTGGACCAAACATCTCAGCATATGCACGACGTGACATTTTCATAATTTTTTACTCATATCTTTCATTATGGTTGTTATGTTTAATCCAACTTACCCATGACCCGGCCTGCAAAACCATATACTTCTCGCTTACCAGCTAAAGCGACAAGTTCCACTTCTCGGCTTTGTCCCGGTTCAAAACGGATTGCTGTACCCGCCGCAATATTTAAGCGAAAACCTTTTGCAGCTTCACGGTCGAACTGTAGTGCATCATTGGCTTCATAAAAATGAAAATGCGAACCTACCTGAATAGGTCGATCACCAACATTAGCCACCATAACTTTTAAAGTTTCACGCCCAACATTTAGCTCAATGTCAGCCTCTGGAGTAATGATTTCGCCGGGGATCATAACTGCTCCTTTTATACGATTGGCTGATGAACAGTGACTAATTTTGAACCATCTGGAAAAGTTGCTTCGACCTGAACCTCAGCAATCATTTCCGCTACACCATCCATAACATCTTCACGCTTTAACAAAGTCGTTCCAAAGTGCATGAGTTCACTCACTGTCATTCCATCTCGTGCACCTTCGAGTAAGGCTGCTGAAATAAAGGCAACTGCTTCCGGATAATTCAGCTTTAAACCTCGTGCTTTACGACGCTCAGCCACTAAGCCTGCGGTAAAAATGAGTAACTTATCTTTCTCTGTTGGATTGAGTTCCATATCTCTTTCCTAATAGCATCTAGTTTTCTTTAAGCAAAATGCGTGCTCAAAAGCAGCATACTTGTTCTAATCGTTTTTAAAATACGCAATTTAACGTAAGCTAGGTTTTCCAAATTCTTGGAAATTCTTCATCTAAATCAAACCAATAACGTCTTAATCTTGCGCGTATGGCCGCAAATGCATCATGACAATGCCGTACATCATTCCCTAAAAAACGTGCACAAAGCACATCTTCCAATAAAGTCAAAGTAACCGGGGCATCCATACGCATGATTAACTCACGGACAAGTTCAATATGTTGTTCTAAATAAAATGAAGAGCGAAATTTTTCAGGCGGTACAGCCCAGAAAGTTGCCATTACAGCCTGATTATTCATTCCTAAACATGAGCTTAACCAGCGATCTCCTCCCTCAAAATGTAATGTATCGGCAACTAATAATTTATTTTCACGCCATAACTTAAACTGGTTGTGATAACTGCCCTGAACAAAATTTTCAGCTCGAGCTTGCCGTCCCAATACCAGCATATCCCAACCAATGAAACTTGCTGTTTGTTCAAGGTGAATATGTGTTTCTGAGTGCGCTACAGCACCATCAAACAACATCGTTTCTTGAGGCATCCACTCTAGAATAGAATCGTTTTTTACAGTCAAATAAATATGTTGAAAAGCCTGTTTACCATTTGTTCTATACCATTTTCCAGCCCCAGGCGTGGTAATAACGGCATGCGCCTGTTCAGCTGTTTCAATTTGAAAAGTAAGATGATCGCCTCCTGCAATGCCGGCTGGTGGATGAACAATAATAGCGTGACAAACTCCAGTTTTTTCAGGCCAGAGCATTTTTTGCACCCGAACAGGGCCATAATGTTTTCTGTGATTCATTATGGTGCGACTTTCTTTAAAACAAAAACCAAGTTCTAATTGCGCATACCAAAATGGTGCTAAAGAAGTATGAGAAAATTGTTGAATCCGATTCATTTTGGCTCATTTTTATTAATGGCTTTATTTAATAAGCAAAATATGCACCATATACAAAAAGAGGTCATTACAAACTTGGAAACAATTTTTTTATTTTAATGAGTTAAAAAATCATCAATGTCTAACATAAAACCACAGTAAAGTATGGAATTATTTATACAATAGCGCCCATCCTCGCTCTTATAAATTTTTTTCCATGAAAATCTTTTTCGTGTTAGTACCTTTTGTATTTTTAACTGGGTGTATTTTTGGCCAATCTAGTGAGGTCAAACGCGCAGAAAAACTTCTAAATAATTTCCAATGTAAAAACGTAGAAACTAGGGAGATTTCAAATAGCTCAATTAATTCTTATTACCAACAAACTTTAGCAGTAAGTAAAGAAAAAGCGACCTCTTATGTAGAAAGTTATAAAGATGGTGAGGAATTATTTGCAATGCCTTTAGACGAGGTAGTAAAAAAACAATATGAACTCTATAAATCAGCGTGTGATTCTCTAGGTGGAGTTTCTGCTCATCCATAATTTTTTAGATGTATCCATTAACTCAGTTAGTGGATACTTTTTTTACTCGTTATATATTTCAATAAAAATCGTTTAAATGAACAAAAAAATATACACTTTACCTTTTGTTAAATTTTGACTACATACAAACGCTTTTATTTTTTATGATCTTTTTCTAGGCTTTAAAGACTTTTTATTTTTATTTTTGAGGTTTTCTTCATCATGAAAAAATCATTATTAGCAATTGCACTTATGAGTACTCTTCTTGTCGCATGTAACAAACATGAAAATAAAACAGAAACAACTTCTGATGCTTCTGCCCCTGTACAAACAAGTGAAGCAAGTAGTGCTGTTGCTGTAGATACTGAGCACACAGCAGAAAATTCTTTAGATTGGAATGGTAAATATACAGGTACCCTTCCATGTGCAGACTGTGAAGGCATCAAAACAGAACTAAAATTAAAAGATGATAAAACTTATGAATTGACTGAAACTTACTTAGGCAAAGGTGATGCAAAACCATTTGAAACTCATGGTAAGTTTGCTTTCGATAAAGACAACACTTCTATCATTACCTTAGATAATAAAGCTGAAAATCGTAAATTCTTTATTGGCGAAAATACTGCAACTGCTTTAGATATGGAAGGTAAAAAAATTGAAGGTTCTTTGGCAGAGCACTATGTGTTGAAAAAACAAGATTAATAAATTTTTAATATAAAAAACCCGCTCATTTGAGCGGGTTTTTTATGGAATCAATTCTTAGTTAGCTGCGAATTGGTTCATTGTGTTTTTAGCATCGTCATGTGCTTTAAGAGCGTTATCACCAGAGAAGATTTCTTTGTGATCATCACCGATGTCAGAACCCGCCATTGCTTGGTGTTTCACACAAGCGATACCACCACGGATTTCTTTACGTTGTACGCCAGCAACATAAGCCAACATACCTTCAGAACCGAAGTAACCTTGTGCAAGCTCATGAGTAGAAAGAGCAGCAGTGTGGTAAGTCGGAAGTGTGATCAAGTGATGGAACACACCTGCTTCACGAGAAGCATCTGCTTGGAATGTACGGATCTTGTCATCAGCATCAGCAGCTAATTCAGTATTGTCATATTCAGCACTCATTAATTTAGCGCGGTCATATGCAGAAACATCTTTACCTTCAGCAACCCAACGGTCGTAAGCTTGTTGACGGAAGTTTAAAGTCCAGTTAAATGATGGGCTGTTGTTATAAACAAGCTTAGCATTTGGAACAACTTCTTTAACACGGTTAACCATGTGTGCGATTTCTTCTACGTTTGGAGTCGCAGTTTCGATCCAAAGAAGGTCAGCACCATTTTGAAGGCTAGATACACAGTCAAGTACAACACGGTCAATTTGAGTGTCAGCACGGAACTGATATAAACCTGAAGGTAAACGTTTAGGACGGTGTAACTTACCATCACGCTTGATTAAGATTTCATCTTCTTGCGCATCAGCAATATCAATTTCTTGAGTATCTAAATAGCTGATGTATTGAGAAGCGATGTCACCTGGCTCTTTAACCACTGGGATTTTTTGAGTCAAGTCAGCGCCTTCAGAGTCAGTACGCGCAACAATGATACCTTCTTCAAGACCCATTTCTAAGAATGCATAACGTAATGCATGGATCTTAGCAATAAAGTCTTCGTGTGGAACAGTTACTTTACCAGCTTGGTGACCACATTGTTTAGCATCAGATACTTGGTTTTCGATTTGAAGCGCACAAGCACCAGCTTCGATCATTTTCTTAGCAAGTAAGTAAGTTGCTTCTTCGTTACCGAAACCAGCATCGATGTCCGCAATAATTGGCACAACGTGAGTTTCAAAGTTGTCGATTTGAGCTGTGATTTCAGCTGCTTTAGCAGTATCACCAGCTTCTTGTGCTTTTTTAAGGGCACGGAATAAATCGTTTAATTCTTTTGCGTCAGCTTGACGTAAGAAAGTGTAGATTTCTTCGATCAAAGCAGGAACAGAAGTTTTTTCGTGCATAGATTGGTCAGGAAGTGGACCGAACTCTGAACGAAGAGCAGCAACCATCCAACCAGAAAGGTAGATATAACGTTTGCTTGTAGTACCGAAGTATTTTTTGTTCGCAATCATTTTTTGTTGTGCGATGAAACCATGCCAGCAACCTAATGATTGAGTGTATTTGCTTGAGTCAGCATCGTATTCAGCCATATCACGACGCATAATCGCAGCTGTATACTTAGCAATATCTAAACCAGTTTTGAAACGGTTTTGAAGTTGCATACGAGCAGCATCTTCTGGACTAATGTCTGCCCAAGTGTTGCCAAATTTTGCTTTTAATTGACGTACTGCATCAATCGCTGTTTGATATGTAGTCATGATATTGTCCTGTATTCATTTTAGGATTTCATCGATTGAAGCCTAGAGTCACGTTACTTAAATTTCTTATGACACCAGCTGCTTCCTCATGAACACAGCTTAGACTTAGCCAATCAATTAATCCAATATCCTTCGTTAATCTTCAGTATTTATTTAAAAAATATACCAATAAATCGATATTATAAGTAAAACTAAAAAACATAATACTTTGTTTATAAAAACAAAATAATCCTAAAGGAGTATAGTATTTTGATCAAAAAAACTCTCCAAGTTTTATTTTTATACAATTTTTGAGATTTTTCCATTCATTTTTAGTGTCAAAAGTCAATTGTAAATTAGGCGACTTTTGCCAATGTAAAAAGTCAATTTTAATGATAGAACGTAGTTAAATATAAGAGAAAAATTTTACGTCTATAAACATAAAGTCAAAAACAGATCAAAGATAATAAAATCGAGCATTTGAGGTCCTTTTCAAGCATACTTAATTTCAACAAAAAATGTCGTTTTTCTCATCATTTTTTCACACAATGTTCTTTAAATATGGCATAATTTGAAACAATTTTAGGGTTTTATTTTCGGTATTTTTTTTATGAATCTGGAACGGGTAGATCTTAATCTATTAATATATCTTGATGTTCTTCTTCGTGAAAAAAATGTTACACGCGCAGCAGAACAGCTTGGCGTTACTCAACCAGCCATGAGTAATATTTTACGTCGCTTGCGTAATTTATTTAACGACCCTCTTCTAATCCGTTCATCGGAAGGAATGACACCAACAGAACGCGCACTCGAATTACAACCACGTATTCGCGATTCCCTTTCTGATCTTTCCATGATTTTGGAACCGCGTACCGAATTCCGCCCTTATACCAGCAATCGCGTTTTTCGCATTATGACTTCTGATTATGCAGAAGCAACTCTGGTTCCTCGTCTAGTAAAAGCCTTACGTTCCGAAGCTCCAAATGTAGTGCTCGACTTTCTTACCCCAAGTGATGTGTCATATAGAGACATGGAACAAGGTAAAGTTGATCTGGCAATTAATAGATTTAATGAAATACCGCAAAGTTTCCACCAAGTGTTAGTTTGGCGTGATAGTTTCAGCTGTATTTTGAATGACAAACACCCTGCTGTTACTCATTTAAATCTTAAAAGTTACCTAGATGCACAGCATATTTGGGTATCTAAAACAGGTATGGGTGTTGGTTTTGGCGTAAACCCAGATAAACAAGGTGGTTTAGGCTGGATTGATCAAGCATTAGAACGTATTGGTCAACGCCGTAAAATTTCAGTATTTACTCGCCACTACCAAATGCCAGCCTTGCTTGCTCAAAATGTTGACCTCATTGCAACGCTTCCAACTCGAATGGCGCGCCTACAAACTCAAAATCCAAAACTGGTTATAAAGGATCCTCCTTTTTATATTCCAGAATTTGAACTTAAAATGGCTTGGTGCCCACTATTACACCATCACCCTGCTCATCGCTGGTTACGCCAACTTATTCTATTCGTTGCTCGCCAAATGATCGAAGAAGAAAATCGTGAATTTCTTACCAACAATTCACAATTTTCTCACTATTAAATAAATTTTAATTTAATTGTCTCTTTCAAACATTATCTTTAAGCGCTGAGCAATCAATCTGATTACCTCAGCGCTTTTTTGTGTTAAAACATAGTCATAATAATGATGAACCTCGGGTGATTTGTGAGTCTCTTTCAAAATATCATTATCATCGTACTGCTCATCATCGCAGCAGGCTTTTTATCTTTAACTGAAATTGCACTGGCTGGCGCCAGAAAAGTGAAGTTAAAAATTTTAGCTGAAGCTGGCGAGGAACGTGCTCAACAGGTACTTGATTTACAAGAACAATCTGCAGACTTTTTTGCAGCATCCCAAATTGGACTAAATGCTGTTGCAATTTTAGGCGGTATTTTAGGCGAAGCTGCTTTCCGTCCATTTTTTGTGACTTTAGTTGACCGGTTCTATGTAGGTCCCTGGTCGCAAACAATTGGTTTTGCTCTATCTTTTACTTTAGTAACATCGCTATTTATTTTATTTGCCGATCTTATGCCAAAACGCTTGGCTATGATTGCCCCAGAAAAAATTGCAATTAGTGTTATCAATCCAATTCAGGTTTTTATTAAAGTTTGTAAACCTTTAGCCTGGGGAATTAATGCCATCGCGAACCTGTTATTCCGCTTATTTAAAGTAAATACAACTCGCGAAGACAATATTACTTTTGATGATATCTCAGCTGTTATGGATGCAGGTGCCCAAGCAGGTGTACTTCAAAAACAAGAACATCATTTTATTGAAAATGTTTTTGAACTAGAGGAACGCAACGTACCATCAAGTATGACAACGCGTGAAAATGTTGTTTATTTCACTTTAAACGAACATGAAGACAGTATTCGACAAAAATTAGCAGAATATCCTTATTCTAAATTTTTAGTGTGTAATGAAAATATTGATCAGGTTATTGGGTATGTAGATGCCAAAGATTTTCTTGTTCGTATTTTAAATAATCAATCACCGACTCAATTAAATGAATCTACTATTCGCAATGTTCTCATTATTCCTGACACATTAACGCTTTCTGAATTACTTGATCGCTTCCGATCAACAAAAGAAAAGTTCGCTGTTGTAATTAATGAATATGCGCTTGTAGTTGGAGTTATCACCTTAAGCGATATCATGATTACCGTAATGGGTGACTGGGTCACCCCAATTGAAGAAGAACAGCAAATCATTAAACGTGACAATAACTCTTGGTTAATTGATGGCAGCACACCAATTGATGACCTGAGACATGCTCTTGAAATTGACGAAATGCCCGATGAAGAGAATTATGAAACGCTAGCAGGTTTTATGATGTATCGTTTACGCAAAATTCCTCGTCCAGCCGATTTTGTCGAATTTGGTGGTTATAAATTTGAAGTTGTCGATGTGGATCATTTTAAAATCGATCAACTATTAGTTACTCGTGTATTAGAAAAATCTGAATTACATTCACCACCTGACGAAAATTGATTTATTTTGGTGCAAAATATCCTGCCAAAAGCAGGATATTTTTTTAATATGAATAAGTAATTATTAAATTCACGCTTTCATTTAATATTCTTCATTATTAAAAGTTTAATTAATTATGCTAATCATATTTACAAATATAAAGATTAACCTCTTATTTGCGAATAAAGCATTTACAACCCCATCAGCCTTAGGTAACGTAGACATTACAAGCCTTGTAAATGGATCTTCTTCTCATCTCAACGCTCAAAGCAAGTATAATCCGTCAAAATATATGATAATTTTAAATATGATAAAACCTTTATATAAATATAAAAGCTACTATATATAATAAATAAACTAAGCGATTAATATATATGTTCAGTATTTCCTAAGAATATACCCTTTTAATTGAATATATATTAACCAAATAAACTAAATATATTATTTGTTTTTTTAATAAAAATTCATAAGAATAATAAAAGTCAAAGTTTGGAATAAACTTGTTCAGTAAAACTAAAGGCAAAGGATTGATTGTATGCTGACATTACTTGGTGTTGGCATGATTTTGTGCTTCATGTACTTAATCATGTCCAAACGTTTAAGCCCTATTATTGCTTTAATTCTTATCCCATTTATTTTTTCTCTTATTGCTTGGGGCCTAGGTCACTACTTTGAAAGCTTAAGTCATATTGAGCTTAAAGGTCTCAGCGAGATGATGCTAGAAGGCATCAAAAAACTTGCACCTACTGGTGTAATGCTATTATTTGCAATTTTATATTTTGCCTTAATGATCGATGCAGGTCTTTTCGATCCCCCGGTTAAATGGATTTTAAAAAAGGTTAAAGGCGATCCTCTAAAAATTACATTAGGGACCGTTTTTTTAACGACATTAGTTTCTCTTGATGGTGATGGCTCAACGACATATATGATTTGTGTCGCAGCTATGCTTCCTCTCTATCAGCGACTTGGTATGAATACACTGATCATGACAGCACTTATGTTGTTATGTAGTGGTGTAATGAACCTTACGCCATGGGGTGGACCTACTGCCCGCGCAGCGAGTGCACTTCAAGTCGACCCAAGCCATATTTTTGTACCAATGATTCTTCCAATGATTATTAGTATTGGCTGGTTATTTTTCTTGGCATATTTATATGGTCGCTATGAGCAAAAACGTTTAGGCGTCATTGAGCTTGAAAGCCATCATGGTGACAATATTACTGTTTCAAAAGATCCAGAAGCGACTCGTCCACATTTGCGTAAAGTAAATATGGTACTCACCATTATTCTTATGATTGCGTTGATCAAAGGTATTTTACCAATGTCAGTGTTATTCATGCTGGCGTTCTGTATTGCGATGCTTATCAACTATCCAGATGTTGATATGCAGAAGAAACGTATCGCTATGCATGCTGATAGTATCTTGGCTGTGGTAGGTTTAATTTTTGCGGCAGGTATTTTTACAGGTATTTTATCTGGCACAGGCATGGTTGAAGCGATGTCTAAAGAATTCGTCGCAATGATTCCTGCAAGTATGGGTCCATATCTGGCACCAATTACAGCGTTGGTAAGCATGCCTTTGACGTTCTTTATGTCAAATGATGCATTCTTCTATGGTGTATTACCTATTCTTGCTGAAGCTGCTTCACATTATGGTATTAGTCCAGAAGCGATTGCTCGTGCATCAATTGTAGGCCAACCTGTACACTTATTATCACCACTTGTTCCTTCAACATACTTACTATGTGGTCTTGCTAAAGTCGATTTTGCAGATCATCAAAAGTTCACTTTTAAGTGGGCATTTATTACTTGTATGGTGTTAATGGGTACAGCTTTGGTGATTGGTGTTTTCCCACTTTTTAGTGCGATCTAACTCTACTCTGCTATAAAAAATAAAAGCCCCAATTGGGGCTTTTATTTTTTATTTATTTACGTACTCAATCATCGCATCTAAGAACGCATGAAAGTGCAAGGTAATATCTTCTTCTAAAATTTTATAGGCATTATCAAATTGCACCATTGGCCAACCTTCTTTCCAAAATGGGAAGATATCATGTAAGTCATGGGTAACTATTGCATCTTCACGAACAATTGCTTGTGAAATTTGTGCCAAAACTTGCGCTGTTTCTGCCCCATCAATAACTAAATAATCAATACCACGCGCTTTTAAAATACGAATTCGATCTTTTTTATAGCGAATTTTTTTAGCTTGAGCTGCATTTAAACCTAGTGCAAGAGTCACTGCCTCTACAAACTTCTCTTCAAAATTTGAATTTAGTGCCACCAAAGCCTGTTTATGCGCTTCCTGACGTCCTGCTTTTCCCCCGCTACGGATAATCTCATTTGCTTCCGTATCCAGCTTATCTTTTTTCATCGACTGTAAAATGTCTAAAATTTCGATATCGCTTAAAGATTCAGGAGATTGCTCAAACATAGGAGTCCTTATACATACAACTAAAGGGACATTCTCTCATAAAAGCGATATTAAAGCAGAACAAAATTTTAAATAGCCTCTTACCTTGACTATTTTTATAGCCTTAATTTCAGAGATACTACTCATAAAATCAGATAATTCTTTGGTTATAAATTTTAATGTTTGCCAAATTAGTTTTACCCTGATAATATTATTTTACCCTGATAAAAATATGTGGCAAAAATGAATACAACAATCACCTATACCGCTTTTACTGGAAGCACACTTATTGCAAGCGACTCCCTTGTTGAACTTGCAAAAAAACTAAAACATCTTCCTAAAACAACGGAAAATATTCTGATTTTTAATGATCAAACAGGTCAACAAATTGATCTTGATCTTTCTGGTTCAGAACAAGATTTTCAACAACGTTATGCTGAACCTGAAGAAATTAAAAAAGTTGGTCGACCTAAACTTGGCGTAATTTCGCGTGAAATCACTTTACAGAAAAAACATTGGGATTGGTTAGATCAACAAAGTGCGAGTGCATCTGCTGTGATTCGTAAGTTAATTGATAAAGAGTTAAATAATCCAAATTCTGAAGGCAATATTATGCTTGCCAAACAAGCCATCGACCGTTTTATGTCTGCTATGTTAGGCAATATGCCAAATTACGAGGAAGCAACACGCGCCTTATATCAAGGTGATCGAGATACATTCTTAAAGATGATTCAGAACTACCCTAAAGATTTAAGAGAATATTTAACTTTAAAAACTCAAAGTATTTTCTAAACTCAATAAAAAAACCCGCTTACGCGGGTTTTTTGGAACTCATTTTCAATCTATTAAAGACGAACCAATTCCACGATTTTTTCTACTGCTTCTTCTACTGTTTCAGCAGTTATCTCAGTATCTGTACCATCCACAGAAGTTGTAATAGTTACAACACCAGTCTCACGTAACAGAACCAATTGCTCAGCTGTTAAACTTGCTTTCGCGATCGCAACTACACCTTGCTGAATCAGCAAACTTTCTAAGACTTGAGCTTTTTCAATTAATTGTGCAGAAACACCAATAGCAGCAGGTTTTTGACCTAAACGAGCAGCACGGTCTTCGGCAGTAACAGCATTGTTATGAGCAGTCCACTCTACAGCAGCTTCTACCATGCCCGCGCCAACAGTCACGTTACTTAAACGGTCAATAAAAATAAATGAACCTGTGTAACGAGAGTCTTGATATTGGTCAAATACCACTGGAGCATCGAACTCAACTACCACATCGGCAATTGCATTTAACTCAAGCTCTTCTACTTGAGTATGCTCAAGTGTATTTACATTCACACGGTAGTGAATGTTCGTCACTTTTGCAGGAACGGTTTGTGTACCAATCTTAATGTTGTACAACTTACCTTTTACAAGCGGGTGCTCATTCATCCATACCACAGAAGCACGAACGCTACGTGAAATTAATGGTTGCTCACCTGCACGTACCAGCACGTTACCACGGCTAATATCAATTTCGTCGTTTAACGTTAATGTAACTGCTTGACCAGCCACTGCTTGCTCAAGGTTACCGTCAAAAGTAACGATTTCTTTAACCGTAGAACGCTTACCAGAAGGTAACGCTACAATTTCGTCACCGACTTTAATTTCACCTAAAGCAACAGTACCCGCAAAACCACGGAAGTCGAGGTTTGGACGGTTCACATACTGAACAGGGAAACGGAATTCGTGTTTGTTTGATTCGCGGCTAATTTCCACAGACTCAAGAATACTCATCAAGGTTTGACCCTTGTACCAAGGAGTATGAGCAGATGGATTTACAACGTTATCGCCATTTAAAGCAGAAATCGGAACAAATAAGATATTAGCTGGGCGACGCTCACCTAACTGGCTCACGAACGCATCATATTCAATCTGAATCTCGTTAAAACGCTCAGGTGAATATTCAACCAAGTCCATTTTATTAATGGCAACAACAATATTTTTAATACCAAGCAAACTAGCAATAAATGTATGACGACGCGTTTGTGTTTGAACACCATAGCGCGCATCAATCAAAATAATTGCAAGATCAGCAGTCGATGCACCAGTAGCCATGTTGCGGGTATATTGTTCATGTCCCGGTGTATCGGCAATAATAAACTTACGCTTTTCAGTCGAGAAATAGCGATAAGCTACATCAATAGTAATACCTTGCTCACGCTCAGCCTGCAAACCATCTACAAGCAACGCCAAATCTGGTGCATCACCCGTCGTACCTACTTTTTTACTGTCACGTGTTACAGCTTGCAATTGATCTTCATAAATCAATTTTGAATCGTAAAGTAAACGGCCAATTAAGGTACTTTTACCATCATCTACGTTACCGCAAGTCAAAAAACGCAAAAGGTCTTTTTGTTCATGCTGTTTTAAATAAGCCAGAATGTCTTGGCTGATTAAGTCTGATTGATGAGACATTGCTCAAACTCCACAAATTTAGAAACTGTCTTAGAAATAGCCTTCTTGCTTTTTCTTTTCCATTGAGCCTGCTTCATCATGGTCAATCATACGACCTTGACGCTCAGAACTTGTTGCCAATAACATTTCCTGAATAATTTCTGGCAATGTATCAGCTTCAGACTCGACTGCCCCTGTTAATGGATAACAGCCTAGTGTACGGAAACGTACAGACTTCATTTGTGGAACTTCACCCTCTTTTAAGCGCATGCGTTCATCATCCACCATAATGAGCGTACCACTACGCTCAACTACTGGACGAACAGCAGAGAAATAAAGAGGAACAATTTGAATATTTTCTAAATAGATATATTGCCAGATATCTAACTCTGTCCAGTTAGATAAAGGGAATACACGAATACTTTCGCCTTTGTTTACTTTACCATTGTAAAGGTTCCAAAGTTCAGGACGTTGGTTTTTAGGGTCCCAACGATGCTTACTATCACGGAATGAATACACACGCTCTTTCGCACGCGATTTTTCTTCGTCACGGCGCGCACCACCAAAAGCAGCATCAAATTGATATTTATCCAAAGCCTGTTTTAAAGCTTGGGTTTTCATAATATCTGTATATTTTGAGCTACCGTGATCAAATGGATTAATCCCTGCTTCACGGCCTTCTTTATTTTGATGAACAATTAAATCAAAACCATGGGTTTTTGCCATGTTATCGCGAAACGCGATCATGTCTTTAAACTTCCAACCCGTATCAACATGTAATAAAGGAAAAGGAAGTTTCGCAGGATAAAATGCTTTTAATGCAAGATGAAGCATCACAGCCGAATCTTTACCAATTGAGTAAAGCATGACTGGATTTTCAAATTCTGCTGCAACTTCACGGATAATATGAATACTTTCAGCTTCAAGTTGCTTGAGATGTGTAAGTCTTGATTCAGTCATGAACACGCCCTTCTCTATCCATTTTGCCCATAAAATCTAGAAGTGGTATTAAACCACCACTTAGAAGACCATGTGGAGGAACGAGTGCCATAACAACTCCAATTTTTTGTGATAAATAATCCAACCACAAGCCCTTTATGAGGCTTATAGCATTAGTTATGCATTATAGTGATTTAAAACTGTTTTCTTTTGCTTGTTTTTTCATATTGATATTCAAATTCATCATATAAATGTAAAATACTGATTCGCATAGATAACCTGTCTATCGTAGCTCGCATTATTAGCTGAAGCAAATCACGATCTCATCTTTAGATTTCTTTAAATACAATAAAAAAGAGAAGCCATTTTAGCTTCTCTCTTGCTATAGCACTATTTAATTAATTAGAAACCAAACATTTTACGTTCTAATGGAATTTCAATACCAATAGATGCACCTGAATCATTACCTTCTAGGTCAGAGTCGCTAATCCAACCATTAATTTTTAATGGAAGATCTGGTTTGATGTAATGCGTCCAAGTTAAATCAAGTGCTTTGATTTTATCTTCTTTAGGGAAGGCTTTATTGATTGCCAAGTTAGATTCATTTACCTTCACAACCATTGCACGGCCACTTAAGCGATTCATCGTGTCAAAGCGAATATCACCACCGACAGAGTACATTTGACCATCACCACCCATTGCATGCCCTAGAGGGAAACCATGCTGATAATAACCATCTGTATAAATATAATGATTATAAGATATTCCTTTTACATCGTTATTGGTACGTGTATCTGCCCATTCAGCATAAACTTGATAAGGCATATCTTTATAGCTAGAAGAATAATCAGCACCAGCTAAATACATTTTCTTCGATGGTAAGTGTCCCGCTTCATCTTCACCTACATATTGACCATAAATACCAACAGGAGCATTTAAAAGTGATTGAAGATTTAAACGAGCATCAAATCCAGCAATTTGGTTAGATCTGTCTTCAGCTGCATCATAAACATTATCATTACCTTTAATTGCATTCCATAATGAATTCCAACTTTCAGAACGCCCTTCACCACCCCATTGTAAAGTTCGTGAAGCACCTAGTTCCAAATAAGGTAATGGACTTGCAGTAACACGCAAACCTAATAACTTAGCATGAGGAATGGCTTTATAATCATCTAACTGACCTGCAAATAATTGATATTGCCAAGGCCCAATCCAAGATAACCATTTAGTATCAAATGCATTTTGTATAGCTCTTTGAGCTGTTACCCCATACACAGGACGACTTGCATCACCACGGATTAAACTACCATCATGCCCAGGTCCCCACCATGTTGGAATTTGACCAGCAACAACCCATTGATTCCAAATTTTACCAGCGACATAAGAACCTTCCACATTGACATCATGACCATTATCAATTTGTGGATCTTTTTCTGCGTTTACACGAATTTTTGCGTCCCAGTTTTCACCGCCCGCATTAAACTCTACAGACCCTTCATACTGTGATTTATGATTATTTCCAAATGCTTGAGGAATATCTTTGATATCTGTCCCTGCAAAAGCACCTACTTTAACTGTATCGTTATCTGCTTTTAATGCATTAAGAACTGAATTAATAACTTTTTGTTGAGCTGGATGAGTTACTTTAGCCTGAGAGAGTGCGCGCTGAATTTCATCACCGCTTAAAGGCCAAGTAGAAGTGCTGATGTTAATAACACCTTGTTGATTCAACCAATTTAAATCTGTACGCAAATCATCATTATTAAGCACCAAACCTTGGGCAAAAACAGCTGAAGAGGCAGCTGTTAATAATGCAATTGAAAGTGTTTTTCTTAAAAACATGTCAGCACAATTCTCAAAGTTATTTATGAGCAACACATTAATTTTTTTATCACAAATTTGCAATTGTTAAACTGTGCAATTACATTTTTTAACGTGGTCTTAAGTTTTCTATAATTTTAGTGTTTTTTATATATAAATAGTGAATAAAAAAAGGCAGTATAAACTGCCTTTTTGTACTTTGAAGATTAAATTAACCTTCTTTACGACGCATATGCGGGAATAAAATTACATCACGAATACTTGGCGCATCAGCAAAAAGCATAACCAAACGGTCAATACCAATACCTTCACCAGCTGTTGGAGGTAAACCGTATTCAAGCGCTTCAACAAACTCTGCATCGTAATGCATTGCTTCATCATCGCCCGCATCTTTTTCAGCAACCTGAGCTTGGAAACGCTCTGCCTGATCAATTGGGTCATTTAACTCGCTAAAGCCATTTGCCAATTCACGTCCACCGATGAAAAATTCAAAACGATCGGTAATGTGTGGATTGTCATCATTACGGCGAGCGAGTGGAGAAGTTTCCGCTGGATATTCAGTAATAAAAGTAGGTTGACGAAGTTTAGTCTCAACTGTTTCTTCAAATACAATCGTTTGAAGTTTGCCTAAACCAAAACCAGGTTTAACTTCTTCTTTCAGCTCTTCACGCACAAATTTTGCAAGGAACTCACGATCACCAACGTTTTCTGGGGTGAACTGAGGGTTATTCTCTAAAATCGCATCGAACATAGAGATTTTCTTGAATGGCCCTTTAAAGCTAAACACTTCACCTTGGTAAGGCACATCAGTCGTACCTAAAATATCAAGAGCTAGCTTTTCAAGCATGTTTTCAGTTAAAGCCATCAAGTCTTTATAATCAGCATAAGCTTGATAAAACTCGATCATTGTAAATTCAGGGTTGTGACGCGTTGACACCCCTTCATTACGGAAGTTACGGTTAATTTCAAACACACGCTCAAAACCACCAACAACCAAACGCTTTAAGTAAAGCTCAGGTGCGATACGCAAGAATAACGGCATATCTAAAGCATTGTGATGCGTTTCAAACGGACGTGCAGATGCACCACCCGGAATTACGTGCATCATTGGCGTTTCGACTTCCATGAAACGTTCATTTGTTAAAAATGCACGAATACCTGCAACAACTTTGGCACGAATTTCAAAAGTCTTACGAGTTTCTTCATTCACGATTAAGTCGAGGTAACGCTTACGGTACTTAACTTCTGTATCGTTCAAACCATGAAATTTATCTGGTAACGGACGAAGCGATTTTGTAAGAAGTTCAAAGCTTTCAAGGTGTACATATAAGTCACCTTTGCCAGAACGACCAATATAACCTTCAGCAGCAATAATATCGCCTAGGTCCAAACCTTTAATGGTCTCAAGAATATCTTTTGGTAAACCTTTACGGTCAACATATAACTGGATACGCCCAGTCATATCTTGAATCACCATGAAAGAACCACGGTTTAACATGACACGGCCAGCAACTTTTACATAGACATGTTCAGCGCTTTCAATTTGTTCTTTCGACTGATCTTTAAATTGTTCTTGTAAATCGCCAGCGTAGTGTTCACGTTTAAATGTATTTGGCCAAGGACTCTTTCCAGTATCCTTTGCAACATCTTGGATTTGCTTTAATTTGGCATGACGCTGTGCGATTAAATCGTTTTCGGAAATAGTTGGTTCAGAAGTCGATTGAGCGTTTTGTTGCGTCATCTCTGCCTCGATTAAGTAAAAATTAAGTGCTATATCCTAACAGATTGCGGGAGTTTTTCGAAAGATTTCAACAAAACAAAAATGAAAAAAGTCAAACCACTCACACTAAATCAGTATTCAATGACGAAAATTACTTAGACCAATCGCTAAGATCATTTTTTTTTGCTTTAAGTAAAATATAAAAAAATCCAAATGACCTCGATATTAAAAGGCTTTTTTTGCCTTTTATTTTATCCATGAGATTGTGTAGTAAATAATGAAAATTCTATTTTTACATGGCTTGGATTCTTCTCGTGAATCAACAAAGTTCCATGCCATCTTGCATCCTGAAAAATTTTGTATTGATGTTGATTATCGAAACCTAAGCTACTCTTCAGTTAAAGATTTTTATCACCAAGCGATCGAAACAATTAAACCTGACTTATTGGTTGGACATAGTCTTGGCGGCTACTGGGCATTGAAAACAGCCGCTCAACATAAATTAGCGGTGATTGTTGCTAACCCAAGCCTTAATCCTAGTTTTCGTAATGATTACCCTCACCTTTGTGATGAGGATCTTGATCACTCTCATCCTAAAATGGCTTATTTAGAGTTAGGAGACGAGCAACTTGATATGTATCAAGTACAGGAAAAGCTTTCACCTTATATGACAGTAGAAACATATGACGGAGGCCATCATCGTCTTGCTTATCCTTCTCGTCTCAATGATCTGATTTCTAAAATTCATAAAAAAATACTTTGCCTAAACAACGAACTGAGTAAGATGAACTAGCTCCCTTCAGCAATATGTTTGACAACCTCAAAACCTTGAATAAAGCCACTTTTTAACATACCGATATATTCAGGTAAGGTGGCCAATTCAACTTTTAAAGTTGTAGTATTCCCATTTTGGCTTAAAAAATATTTTTCTAGCGAACCACTCCAGCCCTTCACCTCTTCACTTTCTAAGTCTTCCTTACCCTCTTTAATCATTCCTAAATGTTTAAAAATTAGCACTTCAGGCTTGTTCATTTCTTCAATGGTCGAAACCATTCCATTTCCTTCTCCGTCTAGAAAATATGTTTTACCACCAATTTTCCAGTCAGTGCGCATTGAAGAATCCAGCGCAAAGAATTTCGTCCACGCATTATATGTCTCGCTATTCCAGAGTACGTTCCATACTTTTTCTATAGGCGCGTTAATCTCTACTTCATATACTAGAATTTCCATACTCAACTTCCTTATCTCTGTTACTCAAGTATTCAACAAACTTTATCGCTTTATATAAATATCAATTTATCTGTCTATTTATTAATCAGCTTATGTTTTTAAGAACTTTATTTATATAAATGCTTTGTTCTTTTTGTAACCCTTCATATCACTTAAAACCTTATTAGATTAATAAGTGAATAAAAAAATATGATTTATTATGTGTTTATGTTGAAGTTTTGCCTAAATAACCAGTTATTTGTCTCGATATGCCATTCATCTTTGCTTACGAATGATTAAACTCCCTTATGTGCTTTACTTTAAATGTAGAACTGCGTAAAAATTTGATACCCGATCAAAGCTACATTAGTTATTATTGAACGGATCGTAGTTACATTATTAATAGATGGAATAGTTTTACTGAAAGGCAGCTTTGAGCAAACTTATCAGTGCGGAGAGTCTCATGAAAAAATATCAATGTATCGTTTGTGGATGGATTTACGATGAAGCAGAAGGTTGGCCACAAGACGGCATTGCAGCTGGAACAAAATGGGAAGATATCCCTGATGATTGGACTTGCCCTGATTGTGGCGTTTCAAAAGCTGACTTTGAAATGATCGAAATCTAATGTCTTAAATGAAAAGGCCATGATTTACATGGTCTTTTTTATATATCACCAATCACCGTATTAAATGAACAATTCTAATTCTGGAGAAAAAAATGCATCCAATCGTCATTATCGGATCAGGCATGGCGGGTTATACCTTAGCACGTGAGTTCCGTAAGCTTAACCCAGAGCAAGAACTTGTGATGATTTGTGCGGATGATGCGGTGAACTATGCAAAACCAACGTTATCTAATGCCTTTGCAGGTAAAAAAGCACCAGAGCAAATTCCGTTAGGTGATGCCGCAAAAATGAGTGCACAGCTCAATATGCGTATTGAACCTTTTACATGGGTGAAAGAAATTTTAGCTGAGCGTCATGAGCTTGTTCTGGAAAAAGATGGTGTTGTTTCTCAACAACCCTATTCAAAATTAATTTTGGCTATTGGTGCCAACCCGATTCGTCTTGCAATTGCAGGAGATGGCAGTGATGACATTCATGTAGTGAACTCACTAATTGACTATCGTACCTTCCGCGAAAACCTTGCTCAACGTAAAGATAAACGTGTTGTAATTTTGGGTGCTGGTTTAATTGGTTGTGAATTTGCCAATGACTTACTTCATAGTGAATATGATGTAACGGTAATTGATTTAGCGCCTCAACCATTGGGTCGTTTATTACCGTCACACATTGCTTCAGCTTTCCAAGAAAATCTTGAAGAAGCTGGGGTTAAATTTGCATTAGGCACAACCGTTGAAAAAGTAAGTAAAATCAATAACGGGGAAGATTACGCAGTTACATTAGCAAATGGTCAAACTTTAGTTGCTGATATCGTACTTTCAGCAATCGGCCTGCAACCAAATATTTCTCTTGCTCAAAGCGCAAATATTCAAACCAGCCGTGGTGTAATTACCAATAGCTTGCTTGAAACGAATCAAGCAGATATTTATGCGATTGGTGACTGTGCAGAAGTGAACGGTACCCTGCTTCCTTATGTAATGCCAATTATGCAGCAAGCGCGTGCTCTAGCAAAAACATTAAGCGGCCAACAGACAAATGTACATTACCCTGCAATGCCAGTTGCGGTAAAAACCCCGGCTGTACCACTTACAGTTTTACCGGCACCAGTTGATGTCGATGTAAATTGGGAAACTGAAGAATTCGACGATGGTATGCTTGCCAAAGCACTTGATAATGATGGAACATTACGTGGTTTCGTATTGTTAGGTGCGACAGCAGGCAAGCAACGTTTAACTTTAACTAAGCTTGTTCCAGATCTTATTCCTGCCCAAGCATAAAGTTTAAATTAGGAATACTCGTTAAAGAGTATTCCTTTAAGGTATGAATAACATGAATAGCGCCTTACAATTTAGTATTTCACCCTACACTCCTTTTATGCAGGAAACCAAAGTCAACTTAGGCAACGGTATTGAATTGCATGTAGAAGTAGGTGGAAAACCAGAACACCCGACCATTTTGCTGATTATGGGCTTAGGTGCTCAAATGCTATTTTGGCCGGACTTTTTCTGTAAATCGCTCATTGATCAAGGTTTTCGTGTTATTCGTTTTGATAACCGTGATATTGGCCTTTCTTCAAAAGTTCGTCATCAGGGTAAACGTTTAAATACCATGAAGTTGATGGGACGTTTTGCTTTAGGGTTAAGTAATCAGGGCGCACCTTATACATTGTATGATATGGCTGACGACGTCTCGATGCTTCTTGACCGTTTAGGCGTAAGTAAGACTCATGTAGTCGGTGCATCAATGGGCGGTATGATTGCCCAAATTCTTGCTGCAAAATATCCAGAAAAAGTAGAAAAGTTAGGTTTGATGTTTACAAGTAACAATCAACCGTTTTTACCCCCACCGTTTCCTAAACAACTTTTAAGTTTGATTGGCAAACCAGAATCACGTGATGAAGAAGGGATTGTTAATCACAGCTTAAAATTATTCCAGTTAATTGGTTCTCCTGGTTATATTAACCATATTGAAGCCGTTCAAACCGCACGAAAACTTTATCAACGTAGCTATTATCCTGCTGGTGTACTTCAACAGTTTTTAGCAATATTATGTACAGGTTCCTTACTGCAACTGGACCGTGAAATTAAGCAACCCACAATAGTCTTACATGGCTCTCGTGATCGCTTACTTCCACCGAGCCACGGTAAGGCTGTTGCAAAAGCAATTTCCGGTGCTAAGTTTGAATTAATTGATGGAATGGGGCATGATATCCCTGCCCATTTTATTCCACAGCTTAGCGGTTTATTTGCGCATCATTTTAAATCATCATACTAGGACACTATGGCTGCATTACCCTCATTAAGACAGCTATCATATTTAGTTACGTTGTCGGAAACTTTGCATTTTACTGAAGCAGCACGTCGCTCTTTTGTTACCCAATCGACTTTATCGGGCGGCATTATGGAGCTAGAAAGGCTACTAGGTGGCGTTCTGGTTGAACGTGACCGTCAGAATGTGCGTTTAACGCCATTAGGTGAGCAAGTCGTTGCTCGAGCCCGTGTATTGCTAGCAGATGCTCAGGATTTAATGCGTTTAAGCCGTGAAATGAGTGAACCATTAACTGGTGATCTTCATTTGGGTGTTATTCCAACCATTGCACCTTTTATCCTGACACGGTTACTTGATGAAGTGCATCACCAATTACCAAAAATTCAGTTGCATTTACATGAAGCTCAAAGCGAGAAAATTGTAGAGCGATTAGAGCATGGTAATTTGGACATGATCGTTCTTGCACTACCTTTTGACACAAGAAGTCTAAAAGTAGCTGAAATTTCAAAAGAAAATTTGTATCTCGTTTGCAGTAAACAAGATACAAATGCGCTTCAAGCAAACTCTCTAGATGACCTCGATTTGTCACGACTGATTTTACTTGAAGAAGGCCATTGCTTACGTGACCACGTATTAAGTGCGTGTCCAATTGGTGAGCGTAAAAACGATAACCGTTTAAAAGCAAGTTCATTACCTACCTTAGTTGAGATGGTGTCTTCTAATTTAGGTTTTACGCTTTTACCAGAAATCGCAATTGAAAATAGTATGATCAAGTTTAATGATCAGATTACTGCAAAACCAATTGAAGATGCACCAAGTCGTACTCTGGCACTCGTTACACGTAAAAGTACACCACTACAAAGCGAATTTGATGTACTCCTGCAAATCATGCAGAAAATCACAACAAATTTACATGAATAAAAAAAGGAGTCTTCGGACTCCTTTTTCTTTTACTGCGCTGTTAAAGATGCCCATTTGAAAACCCAAGCTGATTTCAAATCTAAATTCTCATCTGAAATGATTTTTTCTCGAATGATTTGTGCAATCGCATAATCATTGGCTGGATCTATCATGACCCGTATTCCTTTTGTAGTTGGACTAGTCACAACCTTATATCCTTTAGCGTGCAATTGTGACTGGAGCATATTTGCTTTATTTTGATTAGGCGCTAATGCAACTTGTACCATCCATTTTTTTTCACCATTTTCTAAAATTTCTTTAGCCACTGCTGCATCAAGCTGTTTTTTATTCTCAAGAGTTTTCTTTTCTTCTATTTTTTTTGATTGAGTCTCTTCGGCCTTCTTTTGTGCTAACTGCTCATCTTGAGTCGTTTTTCTTTTTTGAATGCTTATAGATTTATTTTGTATTTCATTCTTCTTATTTTTTTCTCTAGGCGGCTGTAAAAAATAGGGATATATCATTTGATCATCATATTTATGAAATACAATAATATCTCCATAGCACTTTTGATCTGCATAAGCAGTCACTGGCATTACCCCTAAAAATATTCTAATAAATAAACTTTTAATAAAGCATTGCATATTATTCACTTACCAAAGTTAAGTATATTTAATGCGGCGTATTAAAGTAGATTTCTCGTGATTTGTATATTTTTAATATTCAAAGTTTTATGCAAAGAATCACATATTTTTTAAACATCTTGCGTTAATTCAAATTATTATTGTATATCCTGCAACCATTTAAGTATTCAGACTAAAATACTTTGAATTTCATATAATTAAAAAAACCGACATAAAGTCGGTTTTCTAATATTAAGTTTTATTTAAATGTTTCTAATAATTCCCTTTGAGCATTATGCAATTTTTCACCTTCAGCAGGTTGGGCACGAACCCAAGTACCATCACCTTGTAATAACCAAGCTTGCTGATTATCTTGCAAATAATTAAGAAGACCTTGTTGATAAATTCGTTTCTTCAATGCTGGGTCTTCAATTGGGAAACATGCTTCAACACGATTAAATAGGTTACGATCCATCCAGTCTGCACTTGAACAGTAAATACGTGCATCGCCGTTATTACTAAAGTAATAAACACGCGTATGCTCAAGGAAGCGCCCTACGATTGAACGTACTCGAATGTTTTCCGATAAATTCGGTAATCCTGGACGTAAGCAGCAAATAGAACGAATAATGAGATCTACCTGCACCCCTGCTTGAGAAGCTTCATACAATTTATTGATTAATTGAACTTCAGTTAAAGCATTTACTTTCACAATAATTTGGGCTTTACGACCAGCCTTTGCATTTGCAATTTCTTCATCAATAAAGTTGATGAGCTGAGCATGCAAAGTAAAAGGTGCATGGAGCAACTTTTTCAGTTTTGCCATTTTGCCCATACCTGTTAACTCTTGGAAGATACGATGTACGTCTTCACATAAGTCTTTATCGGTCGTCATAAGACCATAATCGGTATAAATACGGGCATTCATCGCATGGTAGTTACCTGTTCCTAAATGAACATAACGTACCAATTTATTATTTTCACGGCGTACTACCATAATCATTTTGGCATGCGTTTTATAACCCACAATGCCATAAACGACTACCGCTCCTGCTTCTTGAAGCACATTTGCCACTTCAATGTTTGATTCTTCATCAAAACGGGCACGTAACTCAATAACTGCCGTTACTTCTTTTCCATTACGTGCAGCTTCAGCCAAGACTTGTACAATTTCCGAATCAACACCACTACGGTAAAGCGTTTGTTTAATTGCAAGTACTTGTGGATCACGTGCTGCTTCGCGGAGTAACTGAATAACTGGAGCAAAAGATTCAAATGGGTGATGAAGCAAAATATCCTGCTTTTGCATAGCCGAGAAAATACTCTCAGTCTTTTTAAATACTTTTGGTACGACCGGTGTATGCGAGTCATAACGCAAATGAGGACGTTTAAAGTTTGAAACCAGACGAGCCAAGTTTACAGGACCATCAACTTTGTATAGTTGCTCATCGGTTAAATCGAATTCTTCTAATAAATATTCATAAATATGCTGTGGACAGTTATGAGTCACTTCTAAGCGAACTGCACGACCAAATCGGCGTGAACTTAACTCACCTTTTAAAGCTTTAGCTAAATCTTCAACGTCTTCATTAAGCGCCAAATCGGCATTACGGGTTACACGGAATTGGTAACAACCCGTTGCTGTCATGCCTGGGAACAAGTCTGATACATGTTCATGAATAATGGCAGACAGCATGACATGATGCTCTTTACCGCCTGTCAACTCATCTGGTAATCGTACAACCCGAGGCAATGAGCGTGGTGCTGGTACAACGGCTAAATCAATTTGACGACCAAATGCATCTTTACCTTCTAAGGTCACAATAAAGTTCAGGCTTTTATTGACTAAACGCGGAAATGGATGAGCTGGATCTAGACTAATTGGTGTTAGAACAGGCGCAACTTGTTCCTGAAAATATTTTTTAACCCAAGCTGATTGAGCTGGTGTTAACTCCCCACGACGCAAGAAACAAATGTCTTCTTCACGGAGTTTAGGCAAGATTTCTTCATTTAAAATACGATATTGACGTTCAATTGCAGCATGAGCAGTCTCAGAGATTTTTTGTAAGACTTGTCTTGGCGTTAAACCATCTGGACTTCGACTTTCATTGCCTAGAGCATATTGCTCCATGACACCAGCTACACGAATTTCAAAAAACTCATCTAAATTACGTGAAAAAATAAGCAAGAAATTCATTCGTTCAAGTAATGGATGTAAAGGGTCGACTGCCTGTTCCAATACGCGCAAATGAAAGTCAAGAATAGACAATTCACGATTAATATAGCGGTCGTTATAACTATATTCTGTTGGGGTCGTTGCTGTAATCGCTGTATTCATGTCTAACTTAATCTCTTTCCAACCAAAATCTCTGCAAAATAGTATGCTGCAAAATTATGTCAATTTGATAAAAACTAAAAAAATAACACATCTTTAAGACAGAGTTATTCAGGAATCTGGGTGCTATTCATATAACGTAAAATAACGCGCTTTCGATATTGTAGTTTATGATCATTACGGTGATCTTGATAATATTTTGGATCAGGCAATAACGCGGCTAAAAAAGCAGCTTGTTCGCGTGTTAGGTTTTTAGCACTTTTACCATAATAATATTGGGCAGCAGCTTCAACACCATATAAATGTTTCCCAAATTCAACAGAGTTCATATAGACCTCAAGAATTCGACGTTTTGACCACATACGCTCCATCATCCATGTCGCCACTGTTTCTTGGCCTTTGCGAATAAATGATCGCTTATTGTATAAGAACAAGTTCTTTGAAAGTTGTTGAGACACAGTGGAACCACCAGCAACCACTTCGCCCTCTTCGTTATTACGCTCTAGCGCAAAACGAATACCATCCCAGTCAAAGCCATGATGGTGGATAAACTTTGCATCTTCACCGGCTAAAATTGCATGTTTGAAATTATCGCTTATATCATCATAGTCGAGCCATTCATGAATGATCGGCCGAGATGTATCTGACCAATAATCAATTCGCATGAACATGGTAGTATCAACTTCATGAGTACGCCACCAAACTAAACTTGAGAAAATCCAAAGCTGAATTAGGAGAATTGCACCAATAAAAATTAACAACACGCGAACAATAAAAGCTTTCATGTTCGTCCCAATCTCCTGTATTCAACTTTTTTCATGTTAAGCTGTAAAGCATGTTCATATATAACAAAAGCATAGCATGACTCAATCTCAGCCTCCGCACATTAATCGTAAACTCAATGTACAAGCATGGTGGCTGACGGCCCTACTGATCTCAATCAATGTAGGTTTGTTCATCTGGCAAATTATATCTGGAGTCGACATTAGCGACCCAGCCATAAAAGATGCTCTTCACTGGGGTGCAGATTTTACACCACTTACTTTTTCTGGACAGCCCGAACGTTTATTTACCAGCATGTTTTTTCACTTTGGTATCATTCACCTTATGCTTAACATGTGGGCCCTATATATTTTCGGTAATGTCGCTGAAGCTTTATTTGGTCGTTTATATTTTATCGGCCTATATTTGCTTGCTGGCCTGTTTGGTAGCCTTTTAAGTAGCTATATCAATATTCAAAATGGACATGAATTACTACAACATTTTGACCAAAGCTTGCTCCCTCATGTAAGTGCTGGAGCCTCTGGTGCTGTGATGGGATTAGGTGCAGCTTTAACTGTCCTTTCATTATTTCCTCCTCTACCTCATCAAGCCTATATACTCGATAAAAAAGCATTATTAATGATTATGGCGATTAACCTTATATTCGGTCTGGTTGCCACAGGTATCAATAATGCTGCACATGTTGGCGGTATGATTATGGGTGCATTACTCGCGCTGATTTGGTATTTAAGTTACCGTACTAAACTTAGTACGACCTTAAAATTTTTGGGTCTAATGGGAGGACTCTTATTAACAGTCGGCTTCTATATTTACTGTAATCAGCTGAACTCACCATTGCTTCCACTTTGGCATGAAATTTTAATTCAGAACCCAGAAATACTGCCTTAACTTAAATCTGGTTCAGCTCTCGCAAACTTTGTAGTGGTGGTAAATTACAAAGATAACCAAGTCTATATCGACCAATGAGAGCACAAAGCAACATCATAGCAAGTGGTAAAATCAACCATATTTCAATATGCCACTGTATAACCATATTCATTTTATAACTTGCTATTGCACTAATTACTTCGGCAAAACAGCAGGCAACAATGCCTGCTAATAGCCCTAAAAATCCAATTTCTAAACTCAGCATTTGCTTCATTTTATTTTTAGACAAACCAAATGAACGTAATAAAGCAACCTCTCGACGACGCTCATCCATTAACAGGTTTAAACAAGCAATTAAAACGAGTATTCCAGAAAAGCCAACTAAAGCCGCAAGTACAGTCACGATTTTGACTAATACATTCATTAAACGCTTTACTTCATCCAAAATACGGTCAACATCAATAAAAACTGTATTTGAAAATTGCTGAATAATATTAATCATTTTAGGCTGATCTTGTTTAGGCACATAAAAGCTGCCCAAGTAGCTACCCGCATTTTCATCTAAAGTTTTGGGCGAAAAAATAAAGAAGAAATTTGGACTAAAACTTTCCCATTCAACACTTCTAAAATTCACAACTTTTGCCTGCAAAGTACCGTCCGGCATGCTAAAA
This sequence comes from Rhizophagus prolifer, assembly GCA_019425655.1. Lineage (NCBI taxonomy): Eukaryota > Fungi > Glomeromycota > Glomeromycetes > Glomerales > Glomeraceae > Rhizophagus > Rhizophagus prolifer. The sequence goes on along the minus strand of NQWY01033934.1, from coordinate 169,099 downwards.
GTCAGCTTATCCCCAATCTGAATACCTAAACTTTCAGCAGTTTTTGCCTCGACTGAAACTTGTCCTATGCCATTAAAAGTGGCTTGTCCTTTTGTAATGACATTATCATTTGGTAAAATGTTTGACTGAGTTAAATTTAATTCACGGCGTAAAGAATTATTTTGCTTGATTACATCTTCAGAAAAAGGAACATCATTCTTTGCAAGTAATCGTCCACGAATATTTGGATACAGAGGCGTACTTCGCCAACCATTTTGTTTTAATTGTTGCTCAAAAGCTTTTAAATCAAATGGTGGTAGGCCATAAACAAACTGGTTTGGTGTGCCTTCCGGTAACTGCTGTTGCCAACGCTCTAATAAATCTGTCCTGAGTACGCTTAGCACGGTAATAAGGCTTAAACCCAAAGCCAGTGCTGTAATTTGTAAGGCACTTTGCGATGGTGAACGAATATAAAAAGATAAACGGGTTTTCATCTTCTTTAAGCTTCGAAGCAAAACCCAAACAGCGGTGTATAACAAAACACACAGAACGATAATTGCAGCTAGCACCATAATACTGAGCATCAAGTTTTCACTTAAAACTAAGCTAAAAATAACAAGACTGGTAATACCCGCAAAGAACATAAAAAATAGTGATTTTCGAGATTTTGCTTGCTCTCGAATAACTCGAACTGGAGGTGTATTTAACAACTCCCAGATACTTGGCAAAATAAATCCAAGTAGCACAATTACACTCGTAAAAATAGCAATTGGTAAGGGTCCAATTAAAAAGCCGACTAATGAGAAACTTAACTCTAGTTGTGGAATGAGCTGCAACATAAGCTCAAGTAACCCATAACCCATCATTATTCCGAGTAGGCTACCAATCAGAATTGAAATTGCGCTGACTAAAAAAAGTAGCCCGATATATGCCCATAAAATTTGGAACTTACTGGCACCCAAACAACGCATTAAAGCAATATGGTCTTGGTTTTGCTGAACATAACGTTGACTCGTTAAAGCAATCGCAATGCCACACAATAAAATCGTTAAAATATTGGCAAGTTGTAAAAAAGTATCAAGGTTTTCTAGTGGGCGTAATAATCTACTATTTGACTCACTGGCATCGCGTAAACGTAAACCTGCGTTTTCTTCCTGATCATTTACGGGTTTATGTTGCTGTTTAAATTGCTTGCTAAAGTTTTGTACCTGATCAGGTTGACCTGACATTAACAGTCGATAATCGATTCTACTGCCAGTTTGAATTGCATGCGTTTTAGCTATTTCGGCTTGATGAATAATAACGGTAGGCGAAAAACCTGAAAAGCCGAGTTCCTGATTCGAATCACGTACAATGACACCACTAAAACGAAATTCGGCATCTGCAATAGAAACCGTATCGCCTAGTTTAACTTTAAGTAAATCGGCTGCTCTTTGACTTAACCACACTTGGCCGGGTTGAATACTCTGTACACTAGGTGCAATCTCAAGCTGTCCTCTTAACGGAAATGCCGGCTCTATTGCTTTGACATTGACCATGACAAACTGATTTTGAGTATGTGCCATAGAACTAAACATGGTCACATGAGTCTGCCTTAAACCAAGCTGGTCTGCTTTTTTCTGCCATTTAGTGTCTAGAGGTTCGTTATTCGACAGAACTAAATCCGCTGCTAACATTTGCGAGGCTTGGAGGCTTACCGCATTTTTAACCTGATCATTACTGAACTTGAGAGCTGTTGTTGCACTAATGGCAAGTGAAAGAGCAATAATGAGTAAATATAACCCACCAGTACGAAAGCTTTGTAATAAAAGTGGTTTAAGTAGATTACGCATAGTCTAACCACCCTGTACTGTCTTTAAACAACCATCATCTAGTTCAACATGACGCTGGCAAAGCCCAGCTAAATCGCGGTCATGTGTAACCAAAATAAGTGTAGTGCCGAGCTCTTTATTTAAATCAAAAAGGAGACCTTCAACTTCTTGAGCTGTTTGCCCATCTAAGTTCCCAGTTGGCTCATCGGCAAAAATAATTTGTGGTTCGGCAATCAGAGCCCGAGCAATTGCTACACGCTGCTGCTCACCTCCAGATAAGACTTTAGGCGTTTGTTCGGCTTGTCGACTCAACCCTACTCTATGCAACCAGTTTAAGGCTTTTTGCTCAGCAATTTTATAATCAAAGTCTTTACGCAACCGAAGCGGTAACATTACATTTTCAAGCGCACTTAGTTGCGGTAAAAGTTGGAAAGACTGAAATACAAAACCAATATGTTGCATTCTAATCTGAGCGCGTTGTTCCTCTGTTAACTCATGAACAGCCTGTCCACATAACCACACCTCTCCTTCCGACGGTTGGTCTAAAGTCGCTAAAATGCCCAACAAAGTCGATTTACCTGAGCCAGAACGTCCTGTAATGGCTACCTGCTCCCCTTCATAAATCTCTAAATCAATGTTTTTTAAAATCGTAAACTGATTTTGGTTAATCTGAATAGTTTGTGTAACTTTATGGGCAGCAATAATAGGTTGTGGCATGATGTGGACAGTCCTATATGTTTAGTATTCGAGTTGAAACACAAATGTATAAATCTTATTTGTTTGGTTCTAAAAGCCTCTTACTCATCTCATTGAGCATGTTGCCCATGTTGGTCTCGGCAAAGACTATTTTAATTTTAGGAGATAGTATTAGTGCCGGTTATGGAATAGACCCTAAACAAGGTTGGGTACAATTACTACAAAAACGCTTAGACCAACAGTATCCCAAACAACATAAGGTGGTCAATGCAAGCATGAGTGGTGAAACTACAAGTGGCGCTTTAGCGAGATTACCTAAACTTTTACAAACTTATAAACCAGAGGTTGTTGTTATTGAGTTAGGCGGCAATGATGGTTTACGTGGGCAACCCCCACAAATGATTCAACAAAATTTGTCTCAGCTTGTCCAATTAAGCCAAAAACAAAAAGCGCGGGTTATTCTTTTTGGTATGAAAATTCCGCCAAATTATGGAACTGCTTATAGCAAAGCATTCGAAAACAACTATAAAACCGTAAGTCAAAAATATCAGGTGAAACTGCTACCGTTTTTCCTTGATGGCGTCGCTGGTCAAAAACAACTAATGCAAAATGACTTGATTCATCCAAATGCTCAAGCACAAACAAAATTACTTAATTTGGCTTATCCATACATAAAAGGTGCCCTATAGGCACCTTTTAGTTTTAAATTTTTTCAATCTGCTCAGAAGTCAAAAAAAGTAACTTCTCCTGTTTCTAACGAATATTCAGCACCAACAACAATCAACTCGCCTTTTGCGATTAGGCTCTCTAATACAGCAGAACCATGACGTAATTGATTGACCGAAGCAAAAACGTTTGAACGTACTGCATGACAAGAAAGTTTTTTCAAATCATTCTTTAAGTCAGTTTGCATTAAAATTTCAACTGATGGACGAACACGGTTCACAATTGACATTAAGTTAGATGACGGTGGGTGGTCAGGATTCATCAACGTATCAATTGTTGCTTGAATCGCGCCACAATGACTGTGTCCCAATACAATTACAACTGGACAATCATAACGCTCTGCTGCGAACTCGACACTACCCACTTGTGAAGGAGCAACCACATTACCAGCAACACGAATTACGAATAAGTCACCAAGACCTTGATCGAATACCATTTCTGCTGGAACACGTGAATCTGAACAACCTAATACAATCGCAAACGGATTTTGGTCCTTTGCCATTTCAGCACGTTCATGGTGCGATAAGGTTTTTGCAAGGGAAGTATTTCCATTTACAAATCGTTGATTACCAGCTTTCAGACGATCTAAAACTTCTTGCGCAGTAGGCATTTTATATTTCCATTGTTTTTTCAAGGTTAGAAATTATTTTAATGTGTCAAAATTTGAATGTCACTGACAAAAAATAAATCCTTTGTTATGAAAAAATTTAAAAATGCCTAATCGATTTTAATCAGCTATTACTGCTCAATTCCCTACTGTTTAGTGAAAAAATAGACATACTTTAGTTCCTAGATTGACTATAATTTTCTTCATTCCAAACGTTTGGCAAATGACTCATTGGCAAAGTTTTTCAATAATTTTTCAAACTCGTTTAAGCTTCAAGGATGAAAACTATGACTAGGCTGTCTGCATCAATTAAAGCCTCCATGAAAAAAACTGCTACTGTATTGACTATAGCTTCTTGTAGCTTATTTTCAGTGATGAGTATTTCTCAAGCACAGGCAGCCGATAATATTGATATCAACTTTCAGACCGTATTACAGCAAGAACGTAGCTGGGCTGGACTGCAAAGCAAAAAATTAAAAGTTGGTGATATCACTTGGTCATATAGTGAAGGTGGTTCTAGCACAAAGCCAACTTTACTGCTCATTCATGGCTTAGGTGGTAGTCGAGATAACTGGAACCGAGTAGCACATTACTTAACTACAAATTATCATGTCATTATTCCTGATTTACCAGGGAGTGGCGAAACAATTGTTGCTCAAGATTTCGATTATTCTGTTCCCAACTTAGCTGAAAAATTACGTCGATTTGTTGAAGCTGAAAATTTGAAGGGACCTATTCATATTGCGGGGCACTCGCTTGGTGGCTCAATTGCCCTACTCTATGCTGGACAATATCCATTTGAAACTAAGAGTCTATTTTTAGTTGATAGCGGCGGTATTTTCCGTTCTGCTAACACAATTTATCTCAAAGATCCTACCTATCTAAAACAACTTTTAGTCTCTAAAAAAGGTGACTTTAACTATTTGTTAAAACAAACCATGTTTAATCCTCCATTTATTCCTAAAGAGTTCTTACAGGCTCAGGAAAAACTGATGATTAATCAGGCACCACAAACACAAAAACTAGTTGATCAACTGATCGCACTTAATAAAGTCTATACTCCAGACTCATTTGCAGTGCTTACCAAAACCATTGATGCACCCACACTCATTTTATGGGGCAAACAAGATAAAATTATTAATGTAGAAGTGGCGAGTGAGCTCAAAAGTCTCTTAAAAAATGCACAACCTCCTGTCATTTTAGAAAACGTAGGCCATATGCCAATTTTGGAGGCTGAGCAGTTGGTTATTCAACAATATGTACCGTTTTTACTTAAAGTAGAAACAAATCAAGCGTCAAAAACGATTTCTCATTAAATAAAACTTCGGACTTGTGAGACCTTATGTCTACCCAACCAATCATTGAAAAACTTATTGAAGCTCATCTAGATTTTTTAGATGAGCAATTTGCTCAGACTCAAGTCATCCAACAAGAGTTTGAGCAGTTTTATCATTGGTTGGGGAGTCGGCAATTACAACAATTGTGGACTTTTGAACAGATTCAACATCTTATTCAAAAGCAAATTTTAGATACACCCGCTTCTGATTTTCTAATTGAACAGATTGCAGAGCATATTCGCTTTGCACTCATTCATCCTGCAAATGATACAGCAACGGTTGAAGATGTTATTCCTGTCTTAACCATTGACCGAATTGCACAGTATGTTGCAAGTAAAGAACAGCATCGTAAAAAACTCATTAAAACGATCGTAAATAACCCTGCTTTTTCGGCCCTACTCACACAACTGATTCAGCAAACCATGCATGATTATCTAGATGAATCTATGTCAAAACGCGTACCAGGTGTAGGTCGTTTTATGAAAATGGGCAAATCGGTATTAGAAACCGTGACCGATTCTAATCTCGATGACACGATTAACCATTATTTGCAAAAGAATATTTTAAAACTCAGCCAAATGAGTGAACGTGTTTTAAACCAACATTTTGACAATGATAAGCTTTATCACTTTCAAGCTAATATTTGGCATAAAGTTAAAACGATGCCACTTTCTGTTTTAAAAAATTATATAGAAACTGAAGATTTAACCAAAACGGTTGGTTTAGGGCATGAAATTTGGGACCATATTCGTCAAACTGATTATCTAAAACAACAAGTCCATGATGGTATTTATACGTGGTACGCGCGTAACCAAGAACGTAATTTTGACTTGTTACTGCGAGACCTAAATATTGAAGAAAGCCTAGTACAACATGAACTTACTCAGTTACTTGTACCCGTATTACAGCAACTCGTTACAACAGGACATTTAAGACGCCGTGCCCGTGTGTACTTAGAAAAGTTTTATTACTCTGAAAAAGCATTAGATATTTTAAATAACAAAGGCGCCTGAAGCGCCTTTGCCATAAGTCTTGTTTAGAAAGAATATTTTAAAGATGCATAATAAGCTCGACCTGGCTCGTTGTAAGTTTGGCTAATTGAGTTACTATCTCTTAAAATTTGTTTATCAAATAGATTACTTACACCAACGCGTGTACTTATATTATCTGAAAATTTATAACCGACGTTAATTCCAGCAATACTATAGCTTTTTACAGTACTTGGCTTAAGTGCAGAATTTGCTCCACCTGAACCAATCCCCGATTCGAGTCTATTCTCGGCAAACTGGCGTGATTTTTGACGGCCATATTGAGTGAACACAAAATTCACATCTAACTGATCTGTAATGTCATAATCAAAAATTGAGTTAATCGTATAGTTTGGCACTAAAGATAATGGATTCCCTGTCTGTTTATCTTTCGAGTCCATCATATAAGTAAAGTTGTTAGTCCAGCGGATATCACCGAAGTCTAATCCCAAGCTTCCCTCAAAACCTTGAATTAATGCTTTAGGCGTATTTTCCCAACGTAAGATATTCCACTTGGTATTGGTCACAGCACCAGTATTTGCATTGGTGCTTGAACCATCTACTGTTCCAACAACATTTGTACCAGCTACAATCTTATCTTTATAGTCATTGCGGAACCAAGTTAAGCTCGCATTTACGATATCCTTTTGGAACTGAATACCAAGCTCTTTGTTTACCGAAGTTTCTGGTTTTAGATCACCATTACCCTGTAATAAACAACGTGAATCAATATTAGCTGGACAACCATTACCATTTGTACTTAACAAATACCCTTCGGCATTTTGATACATATTCGGTGCTTTATAGGCTTTTGCTACCCCACCTTTTAAAGTGAAATAATCATTGAGTCTTTGAGTAACGTTTAAGCTTGGACTCCAATTAGAACCTGATTTGCTGTGATCATCGAAACGTAAACCTAATACCACATCAGTGCTGTCTGTAAATTTTAGGTTATCTTCGATATATGCAGAAGCAATACGTGATTCCATTTTACTGCGATTGCCTTTAGCTAATTGATCGCCATAACCCGAACCACTACTGTCTGTACCCTGATTTGTCGAAATATTATCTTTAAATCTGTCTTCAATCCATTCAGTACCTACTGTTAATACATGCGGTACATAATATTCAAAAGGAATATTGGCTTCACCATTTAATCGAAGCGTTTCTAAGCGTGAAGTGGCTTTGTCATCCAGATTATTAATTTTTCCTTCTGTGCTACCGCCCAAACCTTCAGGAAGGCGCTTATTGTGAGTTTTATCATATTGAGCAACGAGCTTACTTTTACCCCAAGACCAATCCCCTTCATGGGTTAATGCATAGCTATCACGGTACATAGTATTGGTTTCTTTACCGATGAGCTGCGAAAGAATCGCATCCGCTTGAGCATTTGCATTTAACTGAGAATCACCAGAATAAATATTGCCTTGTTTGCTAGAAGAAACATCGAGTAAGACAGTTTGCTGGTCTGTTGCCTGCCAAGCTAAACGGCCTGAAATATCTTTATTTTTAACGCCTTCACGGCCAGCTGCTGTACTGCCTATTGATTTATTAATATCGACGTCGTCAGCTTCTGTTTTATTATAATTACCGTATAAACGATAAGACAAAACGTCTTTAATCAATGGTCCACTTACGTTAAAGCCAACACGATTTGATGCACCTTCTTTAGAGTCTTCAGGTTGTGAAGTATAAAATTCTACCGAACCATGGGTTTCATTCGTCACTTTTTTAGTAATGATGTTAACTACACCACCCGCAGCACCAGAGCCATAACGAGCTGCTGCTGGTCCACGTAAAACTTCGATCGACTCGATTGCTTCTGCTGGTACCCAGTTTGAGTCACCGCGTGTATCACGCTCTCCTTTCCAACCATAACGGACTGAGTTACGAGAGTTAATTGGTTTACCGTCCACTAAAATAAGTGTGTTTTCAGGCCCCATTCCACGAATATCAATTTGTCTATTATTACCACGCTGCCCTGTTGCGCTATTACCAGTTAAATTGACACCCGGCATACGACGTACATAGTCAGAAATATCATTACGAACAGGTAGCTTTTCTAAATCTTCTTTGGTAATCACCGACACACCGAGCGATTGCTTCACCTGTTCTTCAGCTGTTACAAAAATTGTTTCCAATTTCACAGGTTCAGCAGGCTTTTCTAATGCTTGTTCTTGCTCACTTTGTGCAGCATAAGTCATAGACATCATACTTGCCAGTACTGAAACAGAAAGCACTGACTGGATAATACGCTTCGACATAAGTATTCCCAATATATTGATTTATTAAACATCTCTCATTTTCAGTTTCGCATTGTAACAAAGATAAACCTCATATAGAGGCTTTTTTATTTCATTTTTCAAATAATTTTATTTGAAGTAAGCACCTTCAGCTTGTGTATGGTCTGTTTGGTCAACCACACGTTGAAGCTCAGGAATGTTTTCTTTCAAGGTTGTTTCTACACCTTGTTTTAAAGTCACATCAATTGCAGAACAACCTTGGCAACCACCACCAAATTTTAATACAGCAGTTAAACCATGTTCTGGGTCGTCTTGTACTTCAACCAAACTACAGTTACCGCCATGCCCTGCAAGACCTGGGTTAATTTCTGCTTGAAGAATATAAGTAATACGTTCTTCAATTGAAGCATCTGGTCCTACACGTGGCACTTTTGAATTTGGTGCACGGAAAGTTAACTGACCACCGAAACGGTCTTTGTTGTAATCAATTACAGCGTCTAAAAGATATGGAATAGACGGTGCATCAATGTATGCAGGAAAATCAGGATAGTCCTGTTTATAGTCCGTTGGTACCACTTCTTCTGGTGCGCTATATGCCATACAGCACTCTGCACGTGGTGTACCCGGATGTTCAACAAAAATTCGAACGCCAATTCCCGGAGTATTTTGCTTCGCCAATAATTCGTGCAAATACTCTTGTGCAGATGGTGTAATCAAAAGGTTCGGAATTTCTTCTGCAACAGCAGTGTTGGTGTTCTCAGTCGACATAACAATATTCCTCAAGCTGATGCCTTTATATTAACCGAAGATGAGGTGGATTTAAAAAAAATCAACTAAATTTGTCGGATTTATACACAACAGGGTTTCAAGTTGTATTTTTAATGGCATTATTGACCCCAGTATTGATCATTTTTTAAATATTTCTTATGTTGAATTTGCCGTTTAACCATACCATTACCCTTATTATTATTACGGTCGTCGTGTCTTTACTTGCTTTTAGCAATCAAAATGTTATGAATCGTCTGATCTTCTGGCCTCCTGCAATGCAACGTGGACAATTAGATCGCTTCATTACACATGGCTTTATTCATGCAGATGGGACACATTTACTGTTCAACATGATTACCCTGTTTTTCTTTGGCAGTATTATTGAGAGTTTTTATCGCCAATATTTTTATGACATGGGCTTTGTGTTGTTCTATTTAGGTGGTTTAATTTTTGCGATTTTACCAAGCTATCTACAACATAAAAATGATGCAAACTGGGCAAGTCTTGGAGCTTCAGGAGCGGTATCTGCTGTTCTATTTGCTTATATTCTGTTTCAGCCATGGAAGCTGATTTTTGTATTTTTTATTCCTGTACCAGCGATTATTTTTGCGGTTTTATATGTCGCTTATAGCATTTGGGCAGGCAAACGTGGCAATACTCATATTAACCATAGTGCTCATTTATGGGGTGCGGCTTACGGCGTGATTGTAACAATCTTGATTGAACCAAGAGTAATTCCGCATTTCCTAGATCAACTTACCCGTTTGCCATTTTAAACTGAATATTTCTGAAAAGCCCTAAATGGGCTTTTCTTTTTTTCTCATTTATTTATGAGCATAAATGCTCAGAAATTTTTCTGAGTTTCTTTGATTAATTCCTTGTTTTGATTGCAAAAACCATCTGATTAAACTCGTGCACAATTCTTTTAATAATTCAGATGATACAATGAAGTACAAAGCTCTTTTATCTAGTCTTTCCATTGCTTTATTTAGCTTATCTTTAGCTGGCTGTAACGATAATAATTCACAAGAAACTGCAGCAACTACATCAAAGCAACCCAATATTCTGTTCATTATGGCTGACGACTTAGGCTATTCAGATTTAGGAGCCTTTGGTGGTGAAATTCATACGCCTAATATTGATAGTCTGGCGCAAGAAGGACGACTTTTAACGGACTATCATACTGCACCAACTTGTTCCCCTACTCGCTCGCAACTCATTTCTGGTACTGACCATCATCTAGCAGGTATAGGCGCTATGGCAGAGCTTACACCAGACCATTTAAAAGGGCAGCCAGGCTATGAAGGCTATTTAAATGAACGCTCTTTATCGATTGCTCAGGTGCTCAAAGACAATGGTTATCGGACGTATATTAGTGGTAAGTGGCATTTAGGACTCACTCCTGAAACCAATGCACATGCCAAAGGTTTTGATCATTCATTTATCTTATTACAAGGTCTAGATCATCACTTTAAACAAGCTCCAAGTGCCTTTAAACGCAACTCGACTTATACCGAAGATGGTCAAATTATTCCTGTTTCAGCATTACCTGATGACTTCTTCTCGACCAACTACTTTACCGACAAATTGCTGAGCTACTTAGAATCAGGCAAAAATAGTGGCAAACCGTTCTTTGCTTATGCTGCCTATACTGCACCTCACTGGCCTATACAAGCTCCAGCAGAATACCGTGACAAATATCGTGGCGTTTATGATGTTGGCTACGATGCTATTCGTAAAGCACGTATAGCTCGCCAAAAACAGCTTGGAATTATTCCGGCAAACTTTGAAGCAGCAGAACCAATTGCGACCCAAAACGCACCACAAAAATATGGAAAGTGGGATGAGTTAACAGCTGAACAAAAAGCACTTGAAGCCCGAAAAATGGAAATCTACGCAGGTATGGTAGAAAATCTTGATGCCAACGTGGGCCGAATTATCCAATATCTAAAACAAAATAATCTTTATGAAAATACTTTAATTTTCTTTGTTTCTGACAATGGCGCAGAAGGTTTTATTCGTGGTGGATATGGTAGTGAATCTGGTTTTGATAACTCTGTAGCAAACATAGGTACGCCTACTTCCTACCACTATATTGGACCACGTTGGGCCGAGGTCAGTGCGGCGCCTTTCCACTTATGGAAAGATACAGCTGGCGAAGGTGCAACGACTGCCCCTGCTATTGTGAAATTACCAAATCAAAAAAAAGCAGAAGCAACCAATCATAGCTTTGCATCTGTACTCGACGTTTTTCCAACCTTATTAGATTATGCCCATATTCAAGTCCCTCAAGGCCAATATAAAGGTCGAACCATTAATACACCGAGCGGTTATTCTTGGAAATCTGTACTTGAAAATAAATCACAAACCATCCGTCCAGCAAATTTCAGCTTTGCCGATGAACTCCATGGCAGTAAATATGCAAAACAAGGCGAATGGAAAATTGCGCTTCAAGGTCGTCCTGAATTAGGTACGAGTACTTGGGAGCTCTATAACATTGCCACTGACCGTGGTGAAAATCACAATGTTGCGCAGCTTTACCCAGCAAAAGTACAAGAGTTGCTCTCTGTTTATCAAAAATACACTGAGCAAAATGGCGTACAGGAATATAACGCCAAATGAAATTGAAACTGGTTCTAAGCACTACAATCAGCCTGTTATTCATCACAGGCTGTAGTAAGTCCGAACATAGCTCTGACACAAAAACAGTTTTACCAAAGCAAGCCACCCCATCGGCTGCTTTGGGTTCTATTGAACAATGTAAAAGCTATACAGGCCTTCCTGCAGGTTGGCTTAAAAATACAACGGCTGGAATGGTGTTCATTCCAGATGGACATTTTAATTTTGGTTCTGAAAAAGCTTATCCTGATGAGCTTAATTTCGGAAAAAAACAGCGCGAAGTTAAAGGTTTCTGGATTGATCAAACTGAGGTCACTGTTGCTCAGTTCTCAATTTTTGTAAAAGCCACGGGTTATATTACCGATGCTGAAACACAAAAACAGGCTGCTGTTTTTTCACCAGACCCTCATCACCCACAGCAATGGTGGCAACTCAAATCTGGATATACCTGGAGAATGCCAAATGGCCAAAATGGCGCACTTCCCAACCCTCATGAACCTGTACGCTACGTGACAAAAAATGATGCTGAGCATTATGCAGTTTGGCTAGGACATGATTTACCAACAGAACTTGAATGGGAATACGCCGCTAAAGCAAACTCACAGACCGACACGCCTTTACACCAAACACCTACTGATGAACATCAACATCCCCAAGCAAATTACTGGCAAGGTGCATTTCCTTTTGAAAATTTGAATCAAGATAATTTTACGAGTGTTGCTCCTGTCGGCTGCTTTAAACCTAATGGCTTTAAACTATTCGATATGATTGGAAATGTTTGGGAATGGACATCCTCTCCCTACCAAGGCGCACATGATCAGCATATGGGTAATTATTCTGATTTAAGACAAAAAGAAATGAGCAGTACCCAATATGTCATTAAAGGAGGCTCATTTTTGTGTGCTGAAAATTATTGTTCACGTTATCGAAACAGTAGCCGTTACCCTCAAGATTTTGATTTAGCTGCTACACATGTTGGTTTTAGAACAATTTTACGTACACCTTAACAAGTTAAAACTATTTTGTAGTATTGATATTTCTTAACCAAAAGTAGATCGAAAAACGATCTAATAATTTTTATAGTAAATAGTAAAAGGGAGAATGATAAAAAGTGAGAACAATATGAAAGTATTACTAGTTTGTGCAGCAGCAATTTTCACACTATCACTATCTGCTTGTGCAGTTTATACCCCAGCTGGCAGTGTGGTGGTCGATCCGGATTCGCCTTATCACAATCATCCAGGTGATTTTTGCCCACCAGGACAAGCTAAAAAAGGCCGTTGCTAAAGGTTTAGATAGACTGTAACGAATTGACCTTGCCCTTTAGCAAGATGACTTACAGCTCACGTGAAGGGTTTCACCCAAAATTAGATGGGGCGAAACTAGAAAATTATGGTGCAAAAAAATCACCATATCCCCAAGATTTTTAAAAGACAATCTTACGTTGTCTTCCATCTAGTTTCACCCCAATTCTTTCTTATTCCGTTTCACTAGTCTTATCGTTTAATAAAAAAGTCTAGTTTTTTAATCATCATCGTATCTTTTTTATTGATACATTTTGAACATTTTATCTTCAGTTTAGACCTGATGAATTCGCTCTATACAAAATAATCATTTATGTAACGTAAGTCCATAAAAATGTTCTAAAAATGTGAAAAAAAATGATGTAAAAATGAGATCGAATTATCATAAAAATTCACTCAAACTACCTCTATCACATAAATAATTTAATTTTGATTTTGTCAGTTATTGCCACTCGTTTCTTTACGTTGGCATAGATAATGTATACACCTGTATATTAATGATACCGTACAAGTGAGATATTTTATGTCCAGTCAGAGTCAAGTAGAAGGTCTACAATTTCCAATACACGCTTCAACAAAAAAGCAAAGTACTTCTCGCACAGGCCAAGAGATTTTGTCAGAAGCTTTATCTATTGTAGATAATAAAACTGCTCAACAGATTTTGACTGAAAAAAACTGGCGAAAAAATTATCCAACATACTTTAAATCGCTTGTTCAGCATGGACTTTCTAATAACAACAATCCAATCACCATTGCAAAACAAGGGTTACATAAGGCACATCATCTTTTTGATTTTTTTAGAGATGGCAAACATTACCTTTTAAAAGATGCTCTTCGCATTCCTGCGTCTGCACCTTTAAATACAGTAAAGTTTAAAGGCGAAAGTGAATCAGCACCGGAATGGTATGTTCCATATAAAGGTCAGAAACTCAGTGGACAAAGTCTTCTTGACCAAATTCAAAAATGGGAAAATGCAGGAATTATTGAACCAAGCCATGCAAACGCATTACGTGAAGCTATCGCACATCCTGAATGGTTTGATTTATCAGACCGTACTATGGTGTTGTTTGGTGCAGCATCGGAAGCGGGTCCCTTACCTTGGCTGGCAAAATGGAAAGCTAATATTATTGCAATAGACTTACCAAATTCACGAGTGTGGGGCAAAATCTTAAATACGATTAAAAATGGAAATGCAACGCTTATTGCACCTACGATTGAATCAGTTGACTCATCAGCAAAAGCCTCAGAGTTAAGAGATAAATTAGGTGCCAATTTACTGACTCAACTTCCAGAAATTGCACAGTGGTTAGTTCAATTTCCACAAAAGTTAGATTTAGCTGCTATTGCGTATTTAGACGGTGAAAAACATGTCCGTGTTTCAATGGCAATGGATAGCATTATGCAATATGTGAGTGAACATAAATCAGATACCAGCTTAATGTTCATGTGTACTCCAACCGATGTTTACGCAGTACCTCAAGAAGTTGCAGAAGCAGCTCAAGAGAAATTTAAATCGCGTTCACAACTACAGAAAATGGCTGCGAAAGGAGTTTCTGCTCTTTCACTTAAACGTTTTTTCCAAGCGCCTTATCAAGATTTAATTACCAGTGAGAATGGTAAAACTTATGGTATTGCAGACTGCTTAGTAGTTGAACAAGGACCAAACTATGCTTTGGCAAAACGCATTCAACAATGGCGTGCAACACTTGCTCGTCATCAAGGCCAACGTGTAAGTATTAATATTGCTCCATCTACCACAACTCACTCGGTGACCAAAAACCCATTACTTAAAGCAGCATTTAATGGTGCTGAACTTTTTGATGTCGAAGCATTCAACCCTGAAACGACCAATGCGATTATGGCAGCGCTATGGATTCATGACTTAAGAAGTGAGTCCTCAGTAGCAAACCCAGAAACTGTACTTGATCATCCTCTAGAATTAATGATGGAAGGTGCCAATCACGGTGGTCTATGGCGTGTGGCTTATTTAGCCCGTACAGCTCTCCCTTTTGCTGCTATTTACGGTTTTGCAGCAGAGAAACTTCCTTTTAAGAAATTCTCGAAAAAATAATGAAATTAAAAGCCCAATTTTCGAATTGGGCTTTTTTTAATCTAATTATTTGTTTTGACTATAAGTTAAATACTTTTGCATTTCATCCGGTGGCACCATACCACCACCAGTCGCCCAGACCACATGTGTTGCCTGATTTAACTTCTCTGCAGACAATTGATGCAAAGCTAAATAATCAGGAGTAGTTTGCACATAATATGACCCCATCATGCCAGCCGCTGCTGAGGGTTCAACTTGAATATTTTCAGTTTGATTTAAAAGTGCAATCAGCTCATATAAACGTTCATCATGAATCGTGTAGTAACCATCAATTAACTGCTCCATAGCTCGCCCTACGAATCCAGAAGCACGACCAACAGCTAACCCATCTGCAGCAGTAATGTTATCTAAACCAATATCATTTACTGAAATCTCATCATGCAGTCCTGTATGCACACCCAATAACATACAAGGTGAATGCGTGGGTTCTGCAAAGATACAATGTACATGCTCACCAAAAGCAAGTTTAAGCCCAAAACTCACGCCACCGGGGCCACCACCTACACCACAAGGTAAATAAACAAATAATGGATGTTCAGCATCGACTTTAATCTGCTTTTGCTCACACTGCTGTTTTAAACGTAACCCCGCAACGGCATAACCTAAAAATAATGTTGTTGAATTTTCATCGTCAATAAAAAAGCAATTTGGATCTTGTTCTGCAGCTTTACGTCCCTGCTCTACAGCAACCCCATAATCACTGTCATATTCAACCACGTTAACGCCCAATGAACGCAATTTATCCTTTTTCCATTGCCTTGCGTCGGCAGACATATGCACTGTCACTCTAAAGCCGAGCTTCGCACTCATAATACCAATAGATAAACCAAGATTACCTGTAGAGCCTACTGCAATTTGATATTTGGAAAAAAATGTCCGAAATGCATCTTGGTCGAGTTTACTGTAATCGTCTTCTAACTTAAGAAGCCCTGCCTCAATTGCTAGTTTTTCAGCATGAGCCAAGACTTCATAAATACCACCACGTGCTTTAATTGAACCTGAAATCGGTAAATGACTATCTTTTTTAAGCCAAAGGCTGCCTGTAAGTTCCTTTTGCTCTTTTACAGATAGGGCGTGTTGCATATTTGCAATTTCAACTAACTCGGATTCAATTTTTCCGTGTTGCGTTTGAGTTTCAGGAAAAACTTTTGCCAAGTAAGGAGCAAAACGGTCTAGCCTAGCCTCGGCGTCTTTTACATCTTGCTCGCTAAGACCAACTTTCGTGAGTGCATCTTTTAAAGGATAACGATTCGAGTTAAACCAAAATGTTTCTTGGTAATCTTGTAATGTTTGAATGAGTGGGAATTGTTGTTTTAGCTGATCAAGTTGAACCGTTTTCATCCTATATCCTTTCATCAATTTTTTGAGCTAGTCACACAGCAATAAGTATTTGCAATAATCATTCATTCTTTACTGAATTTATCTGAAAAAAGCGATCTTTTTTTTTTAAAGATGCCAATAAAAAAAGCCACTAATAATAGTGGCTTTTTAGATTTAAACAGACAACTTAAATGAACTTTAAGAACAACCAATATAAACCACCAGACAAACAGATGGTCGCAGGTAAAGTAAATATCCAAGCTGATAAGATTGTTTTAACAGTATTAAAGTTTAGACCTGATTTATTTGCAACCATGGTACCTGCAACAGCACTGTTTAAAACATGTGTAGTTGAAACTGGCATACCTAAACCATCTGCTGCTGCAATTGTACTCATTGCAATAAGCTCAGCAGACATACCTTGACCATAAGTCATATGGTTCTTACCAATACGCTCACCTACAGTTACAACAATGCGTTTCCAACCGACCATAGTGCCAAGACCAAGCGCTAATGCAACCGCAACTTTCACCCAGTTTGGAATGTACTGTAAGAATGAATCCAAGCTACCACGATAATCTTTCACAAGCTTTTTCTGTGAATCATCCATTTTTGGTAAAGCATCTGCTTTGTCCAAACGTTTAAACGTCGTTGTGCTTAAATACATGTCATTACGAATTTCACTAATCGCAGCTTCTGGAATATCTTTTAAGTCACGATAGCTAGAAACACGAGCACCTAAATGGTCAGTCATACTTGCCAATGCAGGTACAACTTCAGGTGTTTGTTGCTTGGTTTGAATATATTTAGTTAAAACTTCACGCGCTTTTTCATCAGTCAATTCTTGCTGATTATGGTTTAACAAAACAGCAGTTTGAGAAGAAAGCTGGTGGAATGATTGAACCTGTTGTGTATCGAGGTTTTTATTGATTGAATAAGCTAATGGTACTAAACCAACCAAAATGAGCATGATGAGACCCATACCTTTTTGGCCGTCATTTGAACCGTGTGCAAAACTTACACCTGTACAGGTAAAGATTAAAATTGCACGAATGATTGCTGGTGGTGGCTTATTACCTTCAGGTGGCTGAAATAATTCTAATTGGCGTTTAAAAATAGTTTTAACCAACAAGAATAAGATTGCTGCAAAAGCAAAACCAATTAAAGGTGAAAATAATAATGCCTTACCTACTTTAATCACCTGATCCATATCTACACCACTAGTCGTTACGCCAGTCGATGCACTCAATAGATGGTTCATAATACCCACACCCAAGATTGAACCAATCAAGGTGTGAGAGCTAGAAGCTGGGATTCCTAAGAACCAAGTACCAAGGTTCCAAAGAATTGCAGCGATTAACAATGCAAAAACCATTGCAAAGCCAGCACCGCTACCCATATTCATGATAAGTTCAACAGGAAGCAATGCAATGATGCCATAAGCAACAGCACCACTTGCGACCATTACCCCAAGGAAATTACAAAAACCAGCCCACATGACTGCAACTGGTGCCGGCAATGCATTTGTATAAATGACCGTTGCAACTGCATTGGCAGTGTCGTGGAAACCATTTACAAATTCAAAGCCCAATGCAATGAAAAGCGCAGTAGATAAAAGAATAACCGAATAAAGGCTCAAAGGTGGAACATGCGCTAAATCAGCACTAACCTGAAACCCAATATAAATAAGTGTTGCAACAATAATCGTCAGAAACACCGGCATAAAAAATTTCGGTGTTGGGACGTGTACATTCGTCGATTTTGCTTGCAGGTTTGCCGCAAGTTTTGAATCCGAAACAGGGGGTAGATTAGAATTCATGCAGACGGTAAGAGGATAATAAAATCCTCTGTATTCTTAAATTAAATTATGACAATTATATGACAAAGAGCCGCCTGATGAAGTCAATTTTTTATATTTTGACCTCATTTGATGCACCTTTCCTCGCTATTTTTTATTTTTTTATTAAAATACAACAAGTTAAATCATTATTTACGAACTCCTTTTGTGCTTATTTTTACAGCAAAAAAATAAATAAAATGACCCATATGTTTATTTTTCATACAAAACAACTGTAATATTTCGGCATATTGGGCATGAAATATTTCAATATCATGATCATTTGATGAATATTTCATGAAAATTCTTTTGTTTTTGTCATAAAACCGGCTCTTTTTACTAATTTTTTACTCATCGACTCGTGACCTTCGTAGGTCATCATTTGTGCTGCTATTCTGTTACAATAGCGCCGCATTTTTAAATTCATATAAAAGATCGGGGTTTTTTATGTCTACGCTTGCCACCCTAAAAGCGCTTCTTGCTAAACGCATTCTGATTATTGATGGTGCCATGGGAACGATGATCCAGCGCCATAAGTTAGAAGAAGCCGACTACCGTGGTGAGCGTTTTGCCGATTGGGCACATGACTTAAAAGGCAACAACGACCTTTTAGTTTTGACACAACCTCAAATTATTCAAGGCATTCATGAAGCTTATCTTGATGCTGGTGCAGACATTATTGAAACCAACAGCTTTAACGGTACGCGTGTTTCAATGTCTGATTACCATATGGAAGATCTTGTTCCAGAGATTAACCGTGAAGCAGCACGTTTAGCCAAAGCAGCTTGTGAAAAGTATTCAACTCCAGACAAGCCGCGTTTTGTAGCAGGTGTACTTGGGCCAACTTCGCGTACTTGTTCAATTTCACCAAATGTAAATGACCCTGCTTTTCGTAACATTACCTTTGATGAACTAAAAGAAAACTATATTGAAGCGACTCATGCGCTGATTGAAGGCGGTGCAGATATCATTCTGATTGAAACCGTATTTGATACCTTAAACTGTAAAGCTGCGATTTTTGCGGTAAAAGAAGTCTTTAAACAAATTGGTCATGAATTACCAATCATGATTTCAGGGACCATTACCGATGCATCGGGTCGTACCTTAACAGGTCAAACTGCCGAAGCATTCTGGAACTCTGTACGTCATGGTGACTTACTATCGATTGGTTTTAACTGTGCGCTTGGTGCAGATGCAATGCGTCCTCATGTAAAAACTATTTCCGATGTCGCAGATACATTTGTTTCAGCACACCCAAATGCAGGCTTACCAAACGCTTTTGGTGAATATGATGAAACACCAGAACAAACTGCTGCATTCTTAAAAGAATTTGCAGAAAGCGGCTTAATTAATATTACTGGTGGTTGCTGTGGTACCACACCTGATCATATTCGCGCCATTGCCAATGCAGTAAAAGACATTGCACCTCGCCAAGTACCTGAAACTGTTCCTGCTTGTCGTTTGAGTGGTTTAGAGCCATTTAATATTTATGATGACTCACTTTTCGTGAACGTGGGTGAACGTACTAACGTTACAGGTTCGAAAAAATTCTTACGCCTCATTCGTGAAGAAAACTTTGCCGAAGCTTTAGAAGTTGCACAGCAGCAAGTTGAAGCTGGCGCACAAATTATTGACATTAACATGGATGAAGGGATGCTCGATTCGCAAAATGCGATGGTGCATTTCTTAAACCTTGTAGCTTCTGAACCAGATATTTCACGTGTGCCGATCATGATTGACTCATCAAAATGGGAAATCATTGAAGCTGGCTTAAAATGCGTGCAAGGTAAACCCGTTGTTAACTCGATTTCATTAAAAGAAGGTTATGACGAGTTTGTCGAAAAAGCTCGCCTGTGCCGTCAATATGGTGCTGCCATTATTGTGATGGCCTTTGATGAAACAGGTCAGGCCGACACTGCTGAACGTAAACGTGAAATCTGTAAACGTTCTTATGATGTTTTGGTTAATGATGTCGGCTTCCCTGCTGAAGATATTATTTTTGACCCGAACGTGTTTGCAGTGGCAACAGGGATTGAAGAACACAACAACTATGGCGTCGATTTCATTGAGGCCACAGGTTGGATTAAACAAAACTTACCGCATGCTATGATTTCTGGTGGCGTGTCGAACGTTTCATTCTCGTTCCGCGGTAACGAGCCTGTTCGTGAAGCGATTCACTCTGTGTTCTTGTACCATGCCATCAAGCAAGGCATGACCATGGGTATTGTGAATGCCGGTCAAATGGCCATTTATGATGATATTCCAGCCGAGCTAAAAGAAGCAGTTGAAGATGTCATCTTAAACCAAAACCAAGGTGAATCTGGTCAAGCTGCGACTGAGAAATTGCTTGAAGTCGCTGAAAAATATCGCGGACAAGGTGGTGCTGCCAAAGAAGCTGAGAACCTTGAATGGCGTAATGAGTCAGTCGAAAAACGTCTTGAATATGCGTTGGTTAAAGGTATTACCACTTACATTGATCAAGATACAGAAGAAGCTCGCCTCAAAGCAAAACGTCCTTTAGATGTAATCGAAGGCGCTTTGATGGATGGTATGAACGTGGTTGGTGACTTGTTCGGTTCAGGCAAAATGTTCTTACCTCAGGTTGTGAAATCTGCACGTGTTATGAAGCAAGCTGTGGCTTGGCTCAACCCGTACATTGAAGCTGAAAAAACAGGTAGCCAATCTAAAGGTAAAGTCCTCATGGCAACTGTTAAGGGCGACGTACACGATATTGGTAAGAATATTGTTGGCGTAGTACTTGGCTGTAATGGTTACGACATTGTCGACCTTGGCGTGATGGTACCTTGCGAGAAAATCTTGCAAACTGCAATTGATGAAAAATGTGACATCATTGGCTTGTCTGGTCTGATTACTCCATCTTTAGATGAGATGGTCTTTGTTGCAAAAGAAATGCAACGTAAAGGTTTTAACATTCCTTTATTGATTGGTGGCGCGACTACTTCTAAAGCACACACAGCAGTAAAAATTGACCCTCAGTATCAAAACGATGCAGTGATTTATGTTGCCGATGCTTCACGTGCTGTAGGTGTTGCAACCACTCTCCTTTCGAAAGAAATGCGTGGAAACTTTATTGCAGAGCATCGTGCTGAATATGCCAAGATCCGTGAGCGCTTAGCCAATAAACAGCCAAAAGCTGCAAAATTGACTTATAAAGAGTCGGTTGAGAATGGTTTTAAAATTGACGAAAGCTATGTACCGCCAAAACCAAAACTTTTGGGAACACAAGTCCTCACCAATTACCCGCTTGCAACCCTAGTAGATTATTTTGACTGGACACCATTCTTCATTTCTTGGAGCTTGGCAGGTAAATTCCCGAAAATTTTAGAAGATGAAGTGGTGGGTGAAGCGGCAACTGACCTTTACAACCAAGCACAAGCAATGTTGAAAGATATTATCGACAACAACCGTTTTGATGCTCGTGCTGTATTTGGTATGTTCCCTGCACAGCGCACTGACGCAGACACCGTCAGCGTATTTGATGAAACTGGTCAAAATGTTACACATACTTTTGAGCACTTACGTCAGCAATCTGACAAAGTAACAGGTAAACCAAACTTGTCTTTGGCAGATTACATTCGTAATGACCGTGAGCAACAAGACTACTTAGGCGGATTCACTGTATCGATTTTTGGTGCAGAAGAATTGGCGAATGAATACAAAGCTAAAGGTGATGACTACTCTGCAATTTTAGTGCAGTCATTAGCTGACCGCTTTGCTGAAGCTTTTGCCGAACACTTACATGAACGCATTCGTAAAGAGTTCTGGGGCTATAAAGCTGATGAACAGCTCAGCAATGAAGAACTGATTAAAGAGAAATACGTCGGTATTCGCCCTGCACCGGGTTACCCTGCTTGCCCTGAGCATTCTGAAAAAGCAGTGTTGTTTGACTGGTTAGGTTCTACAGATAAAATCGGTACTAAACTGACTGAACACTTTGCAATGATGCCGCCATCTTCGGTAAGTGGTTTCTATTATTCACATCCACAAAGCGAATACTTTAACGTGGGTAAAATCTCTCAAGACCAACTTGAAAATTACGCAAAACGTAAAGGTTGGACACTGGATGAAGCGAAGCGTTGGTTAGCTCCGAATTTAGATGATTCGATTGTTTAAGCTGAAAGTAAAGAGGGGGGATAATTCCTCCCTCTATTATGCCGTAATAGTTAAATAGTTGATGGGAAATTTGCATATCTTTCTTTTTTTAAAGTTTCAACTATATGCCTAGGAGCACCAAAGCAAGAGTCTAAGGAGCCAATCTCAAGTTTCCTGTGATTATTAATTACTTTATATCTTCTAAAAACATCTTGGCCTATTTGAATGGAAATTAATTTATAATAATTATACGTATTTTCAAATTTCGGATGTATAAACAAATAGTTAGCAACTGAAAAATCGACACTTTCATTATAATTAACCCCATGAATAAGATTTACTATAAAATCAGTACGATTACCTTTTTGAGCTCCTGTATTACAGCGTCTACATGAAAGTACTAGATTTCTAATATCAAAAGTGTAATTAATATACTTTTTTTTAGGTAATATATGTTCAATATCTATAACTATTTTTTCATCTTCAGATAAGGATCTTTGACAAAATGCACACTTACAACCAAACTCATCCATAAGTGTTTTTTTTAGTTCACCTTTCAATTCACTAAATGCTTTACATGCCCATGGAACATTTTTACAATCACAACTTCCTGATACTTCTAAGCCAGTTTTGGTACAAAGTATAGTGTATGAACATTTATAAGAATGGTAATTCAACATAATATTATCCTTTCAACAAGTATTCTTCTTCAATTTGACTTAAAGTTTCTTTTTGAATTCTTAGATCACTTGCTTCT
Source organism: Rhizophagus prolifer (assembly GCA_019425655.1). Classification (NCBI taxonomy): domain Eukaryota; kingdom Fungi; phylum Glomeromycota; class Glomeromycetes; order Glomerales; family Glomeraceae; genus Rhizophagus; species Rhizophagus prolifer. The sequence goes on along the minus strand of NQWY01033934.1, from coordinate 145,844 downwards.
TTTAACTGTTCAAATTCAAATCTAATCATACTTAACGAAATTTCCCCCTTATCATATTTATCTAACAATTCAACACAATACCTCGAAAGAAAAGAATTACTCGGTGTTAAAACCCCAAAAACTTCCCAATATAATGATTCAATACTATGATCATCATTTTCATATATTTCTTTTAATTCACTCTTTTTAACGTTAAAAATTTTATAATCAATATTTTTAATATAATCAGAATATACATCAGCTTTAGAAGCTTGAACTTTAGAAATTAATAAAGGAGAATGTGTTGCCACAAAAAATTGACAATGATATTTATAAAAATAATCATAAAGTTTTGGTACATATTCTCTTTGCCATTTCGGATGTAAACTTATTTCAGGTTCATCTATTAAAATTATATTCTTTTTATTTTTAAATATATTCATACTCAAGAATAACATCTGTGCTAAAAAATGGGATTCACCAGAACTTGCACCATCCAATTTAAATTGCTCTCTATCTTTAGATAAGATAAAGTCTATTTTAATAATTTTTTTACCACTGAATAAATTATAAAATTTTTTAAATATTGATAAATTAATAGTATTTTCTTTATCTCTCCAATATCCAAAGTCAAAAATATACTCATACCCATTATAGGAATATAAAATTTTTTCTAATTTTATACAAAGTACCTCAAGCTCATTTAAATTATAATCAATGTAACTTGTATCATTGGGAACATCAAATTTATTATATTTATCTATTCTTCTTATAAAATAACTAAGAAAATCACCATCAAAATCAGAGTAAAATGATATTATTGCAGAAACTTTTTTCTCATATCCTAAGTATTCTAAAATATTATAAATACTATTATTTTCATTCAAAAAAGAATCAATAATAGTATTTTTCAAAAAAACCTTTCCATCCCTTGCACTTAATTTTTTATATCCTCTAGTGCTAAACTTATCAAAAACAGTATTCGAAATAGCTATAACATGATCATTTTTTTTTAAGTATTTTTGACCTATAGTGTTTAATAAACGACTTTTCCCACTCCCATTAACTCCTACCAAGAAGTTTACTTCTGAAAAATCTTCCATATTTACAGTTCAATTTATAATTTTCAGAAGCTTAAAAATCAACACTATAACCATTTGTAATTTTTTACACATGAATCCTTAATTAATACAACTTTCTGTATCCATGATTTTATTACAAAGATTACGGATACTTATCTAAGCTTTTATTATATGACTGCATCACAACTCTCTTATTTCTAAATATTCTTTAAGAGTCTTGGCATAATATCTGCCAAAAATAATAGCGTACGAAACATCATCATGAACACAACACAACTTTTTGTCGGCATAATCTTTAGCTCCATTTGGCTCGGCTATTTTCTTTATGGTAAAAAGCAAAAAATGACTGTGCCTTTTACTATGGGTTTAGTTTTAATGATTTTCCCTTATTTTATTGAGAGTAATGTCTTGCTTAGTAGCATTGGTACTCTACTCTCCGTTATTCCCTATTTTTTACGCTTTTAAAGTCATTTCTTAAATGATCTGAATTTCCTCAACTCTTAAGTGATGCATCATCTCTCGAACAAATACAAAGTAGGTAAAAACATGAAACTGATTTGGAGCCACTTGGTTTGTGTAGTAGCTCAAACGCTCTATAAAATCATTGAATCCATGCTCAAGCTCAACACGGCTGATTTGCTTTTTAGCACTAAAAAATAACTGACTGAGTTGTGTCATAGCTACATCAGACGTAACAGCTACCCCACTTATATTTAGATTTCTGAGTAGCTGAGACTCGATGATTTCTTCAATAAAATAAATCATCTTTTCGATAGCAAGTTCATCAATCACACCATGTCGAATACTTTTTGAATCAACAAAACTCAAGCCCTGCTCAATTTGAATGTGCTGGTTGTTTAAGTCAAATGACATGCCATTAAGACCAAGCGAAAATTTTAAAACCGAGTCGAGGTGAGTCATAAAAATAGCTTACCGTTGAGTTCTATTAATAGAATTAGTGTCAATTTGTTCAATACTTAGCGTTAACAACGCTAATCATCATTAACACTATATATAATAAAAAACTCTTTAAAAAGACGAAAAATCAATCTTATATTCATCCAATTCCACGATTAAAAATAGAGTATAAACATGAAAAAATTAGTAATTTTAGGTGTTACGATTTATAGCTTTGCACAACTTACAAATGCAGCCACATTAAATATAAAACCCTATGGTACGACTCAAGACGGTCAAAAAGTTGATCTATATACCATGAGCAATAACAAAGGAGTCTCTGTATCTTTTATTAGTTATGGTGGTGTAATTACACAAATTTTAACTCCCGATGCACAAGGTAAACAAAATAATATTGTTTTGGGCTTTGATGACCTAAAAGGCTATGAAGTCACTGATACCAAGGAAGGCATTCATTTTGGTGGATTGATTGGTCGTTATGCAAACCGTATTGGCAACGCTAAATTTAGCTTAGATGGAAAAACATATAATCTTGAAAAAAATAATGGTCCGAATTCATTACATAGTGGTAATCCGGGTTTTGATAAACGTGTTTGGCAAGTTAAACCCCTCGTTTCCAAAGGTGAAACCGTTAAAGCTTCGCTTAAGTTAACCAGTCCAAATGGTGATCAAGGTTTTCCCGGAAAGTTAGATGTAGAAGTGATCTATAGCCTTTCAGATCAAAATGAATTCCAGATTGAATATAAAGCCAAAACTGATCAACCTACAGTCGTTAATCTCACTAACCACAGTTATTTCAACTTATCAGGAGCTGGCAACAACCCTTATGGTGTACTCGATCATGTTGTCCAGCTAAATGCAGACCGTGTATTGGTAACCGATCAAAACTCTTTACCCACAGGTGAAATAGCGTCGGTTGCAGGTACACCTTTTGATTTTCGAACTCCTAAAGCAATTGTGAAAGATATTCGAGCGAATCATCAGCAATTGGCCTATGGATATGGCTATGACCAAACTTGGGTACTTAACCAAAAGTCTCAAGGAAAGTTAAATCTTGCAGCTCATGTTTTTGATCCAAAATCTAAACGGACACTGCAAGTCTTAACTACTGAACCAAGTGTTCAAATGTATACAGCTAATCATTTACTAGGAAATGTTGCTGGTGCAAATGGCGTACTCTATCGACAAGCAGATGCGCTAGCATTAGAAACACAGCATTTTCCAGATAGCCCAAATCAACCGACTTTCCCATCTACACGTTTGAACCCAAATCAAACTTATAACAGTGTCACCGTATTTAAATTTGGTATTCAGAAATAGTCTTTTTAATTGGAACTATATTTATCTAAAAAGACTCTCAGCCGAATATGACTGAGAGTCTTTTCATTTATTTAACTTTTGTGTTGGGTAAAAATGCGGTGGCAAACCCAAGTAATGGCAAGAATGAACATAAACCAAATACCCATTCAATGCCGTTAATATCTGCTAAATGCCCTAGCCCAGCTGCGGCAATACCACTTACCCCAAACATAAGACCAAACATTAAGCCTGCAATCATGCCGACACGTCCCGGAACAGCTTCTTGCGCATACACTACCATCGCTGCAAAGGCCGATGACAATACCAAACCTGCAATAATTGAGAAAACTGTTGTCCAGAATAAGTTTGCATACGGCATCATTAATGCGAACGGTGCCATACCAACAAATGAAACCCAGATCACCGCTTTACGGCCAATTTTGTCACCAATTGGGCCACCTGCAAATGTACCTAAAGCAACGGCTGCCAAGAATGCAAACAAATGCAACTGAGCGGTCTGAATACTAATATGGAACTTTTGAATTAAGTAAAAGGTAAAGTAGTTACTAATGCTCGCAATGTAGGTAAATTTAGCAAACATCAACACACTAATTGTGCTCAAAGCAATAATGAGCTTACGGCCATGCAATTTACTCTGTGCTTGAGTAACACGTGCAACCACCTGACTTTTTGCATGACTTACCGTCCAACGGCTTACACCAAATAAAACCCAAATTGCCAAAAGTGCAAATATCACCAAACCCGCAACTGCATGCTGCCCAAATGGAACAATCAATAATGCTGCTAATAATGGGCCAATGGCTGTACCCGTGTTTCCGCCCACCTGAAAAGTCGATTGAGCCGTACCAAAGCGTCCACCCGATGCCATTCGTGCCACCCGCGAAGCCTCAGGATGAAAGGTTGCAGACCCGACCCCAATTAGCGCCGACGCACATAACAGCACAGCAAAACTTGGGGAAAATGCTAATAAGATAATGCCGCAGAATGTGACGACCATTCCGAGCGGAAGAAGATATGGTTTTGGATGTTTATCGGTATAAAGTCCAATCCAAGGCTGAAGCAGTGAACCTGTTATTTGATATACAAATGAGATCAGGCCAACTTCCGCAAAACTCAGCGAAAAGTTTGCTTTTAGCATTGGATAAATAGCGGGTAGCACTGCTTGAATTAAATCATTCAGTAAATGTGCGACTGCCACAGCGCCTACAATTTTAATAATCATTCCTTGAGGCTGATCATTTGCAACGGTATTGGCAATACCATCTTTCAATTGTATTGAAGACGTCATACCTGAAAAACTCCAATATTTTAAGTAAGATGCTTATTGTAAATTGTCGCTTATAAAGTTACCTTCCAATAATCATCGTATAAGTGACAATTTTTTAGGATAGTTTATGTCCGATTCTCTTATTCAGTCTGATCTGTCTGAACTTGTGATTGGGCTATCTTCTGAGCATGCTTACCGAGAAATCACGCCTACCCATACACATACACGTGCGCAGTTTCTGTATGCATCCACAGGCAACATTCAGGTGTTTACGCCTAATCATGTCTGGATTGTGCCGCCCATGTGTGCATTATGGATTCCTGCCCATGTAGAGCACAGCGTGATTTCACTGAGTCACGTAAAGTTAAATACGGCGTTGGTTGAAGTAAATGCTGCTGCTCTAATGGGACAAGATTGTTTTATTATTCGGGTAAGTAACCTGTTGCATGAGCTTTTGATTCGTTTAAATGAAATTGAACGAGAAGACACGCCAAATACTGCGACCTCTCAAGAACTTTCACGTTCTTTACAAATTTTGATTTTTGAAGAAATTCATCGAGCCAATTTGTTACCTATTCAGATTCCTTGGCCGAAAGACAAACGACTATTAAAAATTTGCCAAGAGTTATTACACACTCCTGACCATTCAAAAGATTTGACTGATTGGGCTGATGAGATTGGTGCGAGTTCTAGAACCCTAATGCGTATGTTCCAAAAAGAAACTGGGCTGTCGTATCGGGCATGGTTGCAACAAATGCATATTGCACTTGCCTTAAGTAAAATTGCTAATGGTGAATCTATTGCTCAAATTTCAGAGTCACTGGGGTATACAAACCCCAGCGCGTTCAGTGCGATGTTTAAGCGACACCTAGGAAAAACACCTCAGCAGTTTAGAAGTGCCGCGATGTCGCTATAAGTCTTTTTTTTAGTGCGGATCTCATGCTTTTCGAGCAAATCATCAAAATCGTGGTAGACATGAAGCTCACGATCTTTCGCTGTTCTGGCATGATCTAATCTTTGTTCAGGGTCAACTAGAACAAGCGTATGACCATCATCAATGAGACGATCTACCCCTTCTAAGAACATACGTTTACCCACATCGTGGATAAGTGAAATCTGAGTTAAATCAATAACAATTGTGCTTTGGTCAATCGTCTCATCTTGTAAAATACGCAATAACATTTCAGCTTCGGTAAATTTCAATACGCCACGAAGCACATACACACTTAATGAAGCATCTTTACCTGTACGGTAATGACTTTGTACAATGGTCTGTGCAGAAGGTGTGCCTTCCATGAGATGTAATCCCATATCACGGGATAATCGCTCTAAAATATCGATACCTCGAATACTATGACCATGCTCATCTAAACGAGGAGAAAACGCAGCAATACTGACCTGACCCGGTAGTACACCTAAAATACCGCCAGCTACGCCACTTTTAGCAGGAATACCTACAGTCGACAGCCAGTCACCTGCGGCATCATACATACCACAGCTCATCATGACACTGAGTACTTGTCTAACCACAGATCGGTTTAACAAACGCTTTCCAGTTTTAGGGTCGACCCCACCATTGGCAAGTACACTGCCCATACGTACCAAGTCTTTAACTGTAACCATGATCGCACATTGGCGAATATAGCCATTCACGATATCTACAGGGTCAGTTTCCAAAATCCCAACAGTTCGCAACATATAACCGATCGAGAGATTACGGTAGGCAGTTTTAACTTCCGAATCATAAACAGACTCATCAAAACTTAATTCACGGCCTGCAAGCTCGCTCATAAAACGGCGTAGAATTTCTGCGCTATGTAAACCATGCTTGACCTGAATCAAGGAATGTACAGTAATTGCGCCAGAGTTAATCATCGGGTTTTTCGGGCGTCCGTCTTTACCCAATGAAATTTCATTGAAGGCTTCCCCCGAAGGCTCTACCCCTACTTTCGCTAGTACTGCATCAATGCCAAGCTGTTGTAAAACATAAGCATATACAAAAGGTTTAGAAATCGACTGTATGGTGAACTCGACATCATCATCACCAACCGAATAAATTTCGCCATCTACCGTAGACATTGCTAAAGCTAATCGATCTGGGTTTGCATTTGCCAACTCAGGAATATAATCGGCGAGATGACCACTGTTGTCGATGTCACAGGCTTCTATAACATTTGCCAAATATTCTGGGAGAGGGGTTTTCATGGTCAGTAACCTTAAATGAGGAGATTCACAACATCGCGCAAAATTTCAGCACAACCTGCTGATAATATTAAAATTATATCTTTTGTAATGATTTAAATATCACGCTACAAGTATTGTAATTGCTATGTCTTATTCATTTCAAGCTCATTATAGATTTTTCAAAACTTTAAACTGAAGATTAGCTTATTCTTTCTACAAATAAGATTCCATTTAAATGATCCACTTCATGTTGAACAATGCGAGCTGGAAAACCATGAAAAATTGTTTCAACCGTCTCCCCTTTGAGTGTTAGATATTTAACCTTAACCATTTCTGCACGTTCGACCTGTCCACGCTCATCAGGCACACTTAAACAACCTTCTTCACCCAAAAGCGTTTCACCCGAAAATTCTAAAATTTCAGGATTTACCATCACCACAGCATCCATTTCAGGTGCATCGGGATAACGTGGATTTGGTCGAGATGCCACAATAATGACGCGTTTAGAGATATAAACTTGTGGTGCGGCAATCCCTACTCCATTACGCTCAAGCATGGTTGCTTGCATAGCGGCTGCCAACTGATAAAGCCAATCACTGTTTAACTCATTTGCCGAGACTGGAGCAGCAATCAGTTTCAAAATATCTTCACCACGCTTTGCGACTGGTAAAACTACACTCATCCTTTGAATCTCTCATTAAACTGGCTATGACAAGTTTTATTGTGTCGCTGAACGACTCAAAAGAAAAGTCATTCCTACATCTGTTTTTGTTTCATCTAATGCGTTTTTTGTTTTAAAGCTTTTATATTACTTAGCCTAGTTCGTATTTGAACAATAGAACAAATTTCCTCCATTTACTTTTACTTCACTTTTCCATTAATATCCAAACTTCAATTACAACAATTAAGTAAAAAATGGATCAGGACTTAACTTTGCAGGATGCGAACTATCTTAATAAAGAAGATAAACGAACGCTGGCCCTTTCTTCATTAGGTGGCGCTTTAGAGTTTTATGATTTTGTGATTTATGTGTTTTACGCCAAAATCATTTCCGACCTGTTTTTCCCAAGCACCCTTAGCCCATTTTGGGCCATGCTTAACACTTACGGAATTTTCGCAGCAGGTTACTTTTTTAGGCCTTTAGGTGGGGTGGTTATGGCCCACTTTGGTGACTTGGTTGGGCGTAAAAAACTATTTTCACTTTCTATTTTGCTGATGGCGCTGCCGACCCTGTTTATCGGGATATTGCCCACCTTTGAAAATATTGGGTATTTAGCCCCCCTACTTTTACTACTTATGCGAGTGGTACAAGGGATTGCGATTGGGGGTGAAATTCCAGCCGCATGGACCTTTGTGTCTGAACATGTTCCCGAAAGAAAAATTGGACTGGCAAATGGTTTACTCACCGCTGGTCTGTCTTTAGGAATTTTACTAGGCGCACTGATGTCTCTATGGATTTCACTGAATTTTAGTGAAGGACAAATTCACGACTGGGCATGGCGTATTCCTTTCATTGCAGGTGGTATTTTTGGTCTAGTTGCACTTTATTTACGGACTTATTTAAAAGAAACGCCTGTGTTTAAAGCCATGCAGGCACGTAAAGAAATTTCAAAAGAAATGCCTGTAAAACAAGTGTTAAAAACGCATAAAACAGCCGTTGCGATTGGCATGTTATTTACGTGGTTTTTAACTGGCTGTGTAGTCGTGGTTATTTTAGCCATGCCCAATTTATTGATTGGTTCATTTGGCTTTGAGCGCGCACAGACTTTTGAAATGCAAAGTGCAGCAATTGTTATGCAAATGGTCGGGTGTATCTTGGCTGGCTATTTTGCTGACCGTTTTGGCTGTGGCAAAGTCATGATGGTCGGTGCGCTTGCCGTTGCACTCACAGCAGCAGTTTTTTATAACAGTTTAGGACATGCTGCCCATTCAACCATTTTTGGTTTATATATGCTGTTGGGTCTATGCTCTGGTACTGTCGGCATGGTGTCGAGCAGTATGGTCAAAATGTTCCCCGCACCTGTGCGTTTCTCGGGCATTTCATTTTCTTATAATTTGTCTTATGCGATTGTTGGTGGTATGACACTGCCTTTAGTACATTGGCTCAGTCAATATAGTGATATTGGTGCGATGTATTATATTTTCGCGCTGACTATTTTAGCCTTTGTAACTGCTTTTGTATTTTGGAATAAGTTTGAAAAAAACAAATATTAAAAGCTTTAACCTATGAAAAAAACCACGCCGATTGCGTGGTTTTTTATTGTTATTCACTTTAGAAAGTAAAGCCGATATTAAAGTTAATACGATATAACCATTTATCGCTGTTTGGCGAGCTTGCAGAGGTATAACCCGTTGAGTTTGTAGAACCACCAATAATGTTGGAGTTTTTACCCCACGTATAATCTGCCCAAACCATAAATGGTGAAGCAATAAACATCATACCTGTGGTGTTCATTTGCGAGTCGGACCAATCATCGCGTTTTTTATCGAGATAACTATAGTCATTATAAAACTTAATGGATTTTAGCTTACCCATATTGGTGACAGGCAACGTATAGGCAAGGTTTAAACTGGCTATGGTCCCTTCCGAAGCAATGAAATAAGCAGGTGTAAGTCCATTCGCCCCCATTAAAGTCATATCACTATTTACACCATCGGGATTTTTAGCATCGTATTGATAATGAATGACCGAGCTTTGTAAATTAAAGCGATTGTAATTATTTTCAGTATGCAAACCGACTGCATAATATTTGCCGTCTTTATCAGTCACTTTGTTATGTAGCTGTGCAATTGCACCAGAAACACCAAACTCTTGCTTACCAAAATCGGTCTCTAACTTACGTACAATACGGGTATTCACCTGATTGCGTTTTTCATTTTGATAGGCTTTTTGAGATGGAAATGCATTTCCTGCCAAGTCATCATAAGTTGCACTATCAGGTGAATAACGTAAGTTGGTCTCTAACATTTGTGGGTAATAACCGAGTTTTACATCCCAGTCTTTGTCGTGATAATTCCAGTTAAGTCCTGGTGCAATATTATTGCCATAACCTAAAAAGAATGGAATGTGGTAAGTCCAACCATTTTGCGGATAGGGATAAATCGTAAAAGGTTTATAAACCAAACCTGCTTCAATGCTGTTATTGGCATTTAAGTTATAACCCACATAGGCTTTTTCAATAGCAGTTTTCTGTTGATCTTGAAACAGATAGCTGGCGTTGATGTAAGCATCATCAAACTTACCTTTCAGATCAACCCTGAACACGTCGAAATAGAGCTTACCAAAACCACGGTTTGGTCCTTCCCAATCTTCATAACGTTGATTTAACCGAACCACCCCACCCAACTTTAATGACTCAGTTCCATCATCACTTTTCCACTCAAGTAATGAATCTTTTGCAAAAGCATTGACGCTTACCCCCAGCGTAAACGGTGCAATGAATGCCATGATCAATGAAGTCTTTTTCATCTCTACATCCTTTATTGAGTTCCAGCGTCCTGCTGGAACTTTATTTGTTTTACCTATAAAACTTAGTTTTTATTGTTTTTTAGACAAAAAAATTTATCTAAAAAAAGGATGGCTTAGCAGCTCCCATCGCATATGTACTAAACCATCCAAACTGGTTAATACAGTTTCTTTTGCGGTGGACCCGCGAAGTTTAATGGTCCAATCGAGTTCATATCGAGCTCAATCACGGTTGGCCCTTCAAAAGCGACAGCCTCTTGAATAACCGTTTTAAACTCATCTGCACTACCGACTTTCCAGCTTTTCACACCCATTGATTCGCCAAGGAGTTTGTAGTCAGGCGTATGCAGTTCATTGAAATACTGGCGGCCACCGAAGTAATTATTTTGAATGCCACGCATTACGCCATAACCACCATCATTCATAATCATTAAGACCATATTGGTGTTTTCTTGCACCATAGTTGCAATTTCACCAATGCCAAGCATTAAGCCGCCATCGCCGACTAAACCAATTACTTTTTTGTCAGGGTTAGCAACTGAAGCACCGATTGCTGTTGCAAGGCCTAACCCAATTGCACCCGCAAGTGAGTGGATGTTTTGGTTTGGTGCTTGTACAGGGAATAAACGACTACCCCATGTGCTACCAGACATGGTGATGTCACGTACAAAAATGCCATCTTGAGGTAAAGCTGCACGTAAGTGATCACAAATTAATGCATACTGATCGATTTGTTTGCGCAGTGCATCAATTGCCGCCTGTTTCGCTGCCACTACAGCAGCATCGTAATCGGCATCAACTTTTGAAGTTTCTTGAAGCTGTTCTAACACACGTGTTAAGACATCTTTGGCATCGCCACAAATGAAGTTGCGGATTTTGTAATTACGTTGCTGAGCCACTGGGTTGGCATCTACCTGAATAATATTTTCAGGGAACTCAACCGAATAGGTTTTAGTTTCATTACTACGTAAACGAGAACCCACCACAACCATTAAGTCAGCATCTTTTAATAACTGCTCAACACCCGCCGAATTATGGAAAGCACCTAAGCTACGTGGATGATCATCTGCCAAAACACCGCGGCCGTGCGTAGACGACACAACAGGAATACCTAAATCTGCAATGGCTTTAACTTCGGCAACGCTATTTAAAGTTCCACCGCCAATCCAGAAAATCGGGCGTTTTGCTTTTTTGATTTCACTGACAAGAAGATCAATTTCAGCTTGCTCTGCCTGTGGCAACTCAAGTGCTTTCACTGGCCCAAGATTAAGTGGCAAATCAATTTCGGCTGCCTGTACATCAATAGGTAGCTCAACACTTACCGGTCCCATTGGAACTGTAGTTGCTACACGAATGGCTTCACGAATCACGCCAACAGCATTGTCTGGGCTGGTAATACGGAACGCCGCTTTGCTTGATGCACGCAAGAATGTAAGTTGGTCTTTAGTTTCATGGATGAAACTTGCATCACGGTCAAGATATTCACGCTCAACTTGACCTGTTAAATGCAATACAGGGCTACCTGCATTCATTGCTTCTATCAATGAACCTACCGCATTACCTGCACCAGCGCCTGTACTGGTCAACGCTACACCTAGGCCTTTAAAGCGTGAGTGTGCATCTGCCATGGTGACCGCACCCGCTTCACCACGGGCTGCAACAAAACGCATTTTTTCACGGCGTCCTACTGCATCGGCAATAGGTAAATTGTGGATGGAAATAACACCATAAATACTATCAACTTGGTGCGCTTCTAAAACTCTTGCGATTGCTTCGCCTACATTTACACGTTCAGTCATGTCTGTTCCTCAAAATTTGTTTTTTCAGTCCTTGAATTTATTAATCGCACCAAGGGTTAGGCTGTTCATTCAGCCCCATATAAATACTCTTTTGTTGCATGTACGATAAAATGCCCAAACGGCCTTTTTCGCGCCCAATCCCACTGTCTTTAAAGCCACCAAACGGCGCACTAATCGAGAACTTTTTATAGGTATTAATCCATACCGTTCCAACCTCTAACGCACGTGCGATGCGCCAAGCTTTACGATAGCTTTCAGTCCAGATGCCTGCGGCAAGACCAAAACAACTGTCATTGGCTTGAGCAATTAAATCTTGCTCGTTGTCATATTTCATAACGACTAAAACAGGGCCAAAAATTTCTTCCTGACAGGTTTGAGCACTGTTATTTAAGCCCGTGATAATGGTTGGTAAGTAATAGCTTCCTTTGGCATAGTCACCAGTGGTAAGTGCCTCACCACCAATCAGAACTTGACCACCTTCGCTTTTGGCAAGTTGCACATAGCGATCAACTGACTGCAAATGCTTGTCATTAACCAGTGGCCCTAAATGCACACCAGCTTGTTCCGGGTGGCCCACACGTAAGCCTTTGGTTATTTCAACCAAACGCGTTAAAAACTGATCGTAAAGACTGCTATGAATAAACAAGCGAGAACCTGCGATACACGCTTGGCCTGCCGAGCTAAAAATTCCGTACGCGACACCTTTAGCAGCCAATTCGACATCTGCATCCGGCAAAACGATGGTTGGTGACTTACCACCTAACTCAAGCGAAGTAGTAATCAGTTTATCTGCGGCAATGTGTGCCAAATGACGACCTGTGGTTGTGCCACCTGTAAAAGAAATTTTACGAACCAACGGATGCTGAGCAATCGCATCACCAATCACAGAACCACGCCCAACTAACACACTGAGCAAGCCTTTTGGTAAACCTGCTTCTTCAAAAATTTTGGCGAGCTCTAAAGCAATCAGTGAAGTTGCTTCAGCTGGTTTTAACACCACGGCATTTCCTGCTGCCAAAGCTGGAGCAAGCTTTTGAACTTCACTCGCAATTGGAGAGTTCCAAGGGGTAATGGCTGCCACAACGCCCACAGGTTCATGCACGCTCATGGTCATAAAGTCTGGAGCACGTTGAGTGGTGAGCTCATCATTCAACGTTTCACATGCAGCTGCAACATAGCGTGCAGTTGCGGCAGCGCTCATGACTAAACCGCGAGTTTCGGTTAAAGGCTTACCATTATCGCGTGTTTGTAGTTTCGCTAATTCATCTACACGCGCCTCAATAATGTCTGCAACTTTATAGAGAATACGTGCACGCTCATGCGGCAAGCTGTTTCTCCAGCTCGGTTCACGCCACGCCTGATCTGCTTTTTCAATTGCTTCATTTACATCTTCAAGCGTTGCTGTTGAAAGCTCAGCGTTTACCGACTGATCTGCCGGAAACAGGCTTTGAATGACTGCACCACGACCTAATCGCCATTCACCTGCAATATAAATTTCCTTCGCCATGATCAAATCCTTCTTAAATCTGTATTGCTTCTACACTATTGCGACAAGCACGAATCACGCTAAGCGCAGCCAACGTTGATGTTTTCGGGTTGCTTGGTAACGGCACGCCCACCAGTTCAATGGTCATTTGCCCAAAGCCACCTTCTGCCACAATGGTGTGTTTGTTTTTGTTGATAGTTGGATCAACAGTTAACTCAACCATGGTTTCATCCATACCAAGTCCTGCAAGTGCAATGGTTGCTGCAACGTTGGCATTCGCTGGAAATTTGGTCGCAGCTTCACGGGCAGTTCCTGTAAAAAAGACCGTAGGTTCTGAAACATGGTCTAGATCGACCAATTGCTCTGCATAACTGCCCTTCCAGCTTTTTGGACTTTTACAGCCTTTGTAAGTGACCTTTTGCAAGCCACCTTCTTTGGCCGCAGAAATACCGTCAATGCCTGCGATAGCCCCTGCCAGTAAATGCAGATGGGCATCATTTTTTTCGGCAGTTTGTTTAAGCTGAACTAAAAATTCGCTATCAGCCAAAGTACCCACCGAAATCAGACCAATGGTCCAGCCTTTCGCTAAAACTTTTTGAGCATGCTCTTTCACTGCTGCTTGACCTGCCACCTCAATGACATAGTCTGGCGTACCATCACATTGCTCAATATCGGAAATTACCTGAATGTCAGATGAGACTTGTGTTTGAACTTTCTCAATGCTGCGAGATGGCACGACAATCCATTTGAGTTGCAGATCTTGGGGCAAATGGGCATACACTTCTGCTGCCATTGCGCCAAAACCAATCATCATCAACTTTTTCATGACAGCACCTGATATTTATAAATGTTTGTTAAAACCACCTGAGACATCTATTGCCGAACCTGTGGTGTAAGATGCCAATGGTGATGCCAAGAAAACTAAAGCACGTGCAGGCTCTTCTGGACGGCCTAAACGCTGCATAGGAATGCCACGATTTTTTGCGATATTGCCAGTCCACTCTTCCCATGACAGATTTAAATCTGAACGGGTTTCATAACGGCGTTTCCACTGCGCAGATTCAACCATTCCAAGTAAAATCGAGTTCACACGAACGCCATATTGAGTAAATTCATGTGCCAAAGAATGAGTTAAATTCAATAGCGCAGCGCGTGCAGATGAAGTCGCAATCATGTGCGGTTCCGGTTGCAATGCCAGTAACGAGTTCACATTGGTAATTGAGGCATTTGCCGACTGTTTTAAATCGTCAAGAAAAGCCCGTACCGGATGTAAAACACTGAAATATTTCAGCTCAATTTCTTTCATCCAGTCTTCATCTTGCGTATTTTCAAAATTTGAAACACGGCCTTGCCCAGCATTGTTAATGAGCATGTCCACATTGCCCAAATTGAGTTTGACCTCTTTGGCAAATTGCTGAACTTCTTCTTTTTTCAACACATTACATGCTTTGGTAAAAATATTGGCATGCGGAAATTTTTCTAAAATATAGTGCTTTGAAGCATTTAAACGCTCTTCATCGCGACCACACCAAGCAACTTTTGCACCCTCTGCAACCAGTATTTCAACAGCAGCCAGCCCAATCCCAGATGAGCCACCGGTAACAACTGCAACTTTTCCTTCAACTTGGAAGCTCATAATCCTTAATCTCTCTTACGATTGTTCCTGAATCGTCAACATAATTTGGTTAAATGCTTGCGGTTGGTCGACATAACTTAAATGCCCTGCATCTTCTATGACGAAGCGCTGTTCCAACTGCAATTCCTGAGCAAGCTCTTGTATACCTAACGCAGGAGTGATTTGATCTTGCTGCCCTGCAATGACTGTGCATGGGACTTTTAAATGGGTTAAGTAATTACGTATTTCGTCATATGCGAGTAAGTACGATGCATGGGTGAAACCTTGTAAGGTCAACTGCTGCATCACCTCTGAAACTAAAGCTAAGGCTTGTGGCTCTTGTCTATAAATCAAATGAGGTCCACGGCTTTCGGCCATTCCTTTAGCACCAAGTTCTTTCAACATTTTTGGTCTTTTTTCAAAAACCTGAATTTGTGTTTGTTCATCGTGGCGTTGGTAGCCTTGAGCCAAGTTAGCAACAACTAAGTGCTTCACTCGCTCTGGGTAAAGTGCAGCAAATGCACTCGCCTGTAAGGCACCTAATGAGTGTCCTACCACAATTGCTTTTTCAATTTTTAAAGTATTGAATAACACTGCCAAACGCTTTGCGTAATCGGTAGCATTCGGTTGATCCGTTAAAAGTTCATCTGATTTGCCATAGCCCGGTGCGTCCCAGGCAATGACATGAAAATGATGAGACAGCACTTCAAGTTGGTTCACCCATGAAGCAGAACCTGAACTAATGCCATGCAACAGCACAAGGTACTCGCCCTGACCGGCTTCCCGATAAGCTTGTTGCTGACCTTGAACAGTCACGGTTTTCACTGGAAATTCTGCTAACTTTTCAATGAGTGTCATCATTTTCAATTCTTTCCTTCATTCACTTCATCAAACAATTAACGTTTGATTTGAGACAATGGATGCTCTGGTGGATAGTTCGGAATGGTTGGTTTACCTGTTCCCAACATCACACACATCAAGGCATCTTCTTGACCTGGGTTAAAAAGACCACGATAGATTCCCGGTGGAATTGAAATCAGGTCACGCTCTTTTAAACGGGTCTCAAATTTTTCGCCGTTGTGCTCAATGAACAAATCAATTTCGCCGCGAAGCATAAAGAACACTTCTTCAACGTCGTGGTGAATGTGCAAAGGACCTTCACACTGCGCAGGCAAAACCATTGTGGAAAATGTGAAGTTTTCTGCTGGAACAGTGTTACCGTCATTTGCAACACCTGTTGCACCCGTACCCATGTAACGCATTTGTGCACGGCGATACTTCGGATCGTAATCTGCTTGGAACTTCAAAGCATCGAAGTCATATTTACGTGTCTCAAAGCGAGCAATACGTGTGTTTAACCAATCTTCTAAAGAAGCACCCTCTGGTTGTGCCCACGATTCGAATTGTTGTGTAGTCATTTTTTAAACTCCTATACAGTGAATTAATAACGTTTTAAAAGAGGAACCAAGAACAACGACCCAATGACAGCGACAGCAGCCAAGAAGCTAATTCCTAAATTAAAACTATGTGTTTGCATCACGATGTAACCGATAAGAACAGGCGCAATTGCACTTGCAAAATTACCTAAACCGTTAAATATTCCACCCGCAGTCGCCCCTACATTTGAGGTGGTTACTCGGGCAAGCAAAGCAAATACAGCTGCTACTCCAAAACCCCACGCCATCGCACTTAAAGACATGGCAGCAATAATCAATAATGGTTGAGTCATAATGACCATCACATACATGAAGATGCCCGCGAGTAATAAACCACTAAAGACTTGAATTGCTCGGCGGCCTAACTTGTCAGATAAAAATGCACCGATAATTTCGCCAATTAACATGGCAATGAATGGAAAGCTTGAATACATTCCAAACTCTTTGAGATTGAATCCTTTGTCTTGCATAAGATAAGAAGGAACCCAGCTGTTTAAGCCCCACAAATAAGTCATTAATGCAATGTTAAAGAGGCAAACCAGCCAGAACGCGCTGTTGCTGAGCAACAATTTAGTATTGGCAATGTGGCCTTTGAAATTGGTACGTTTACTCTCGCCCTCAATTTCGACAGTTTTCTTGAGCTGTAAGTTACGCAAACCAAAAACAATACTGAAAATGGCAATTAGGGTTAGCGCAGCCATCACAAAAAAAGTGGTGTGCCAGTCGTGGTGAGCTAAAACATTTGCAGTGATCGGGAACCCAAGGAATGCACCTATCGGTGTACCCAGTAAGAACATAGTAGAAGCACGTGCCTGCTGACGGTCTGTATAAGTCTGCTTAACAATGGTATACGCCAAGGCAAATAACGGACCTTCTGCCAAACCAAGCAGTACACGTAAAATCAACATGCCTGAATAACTGGTGGTGAAGCCCATGCAAAACATGAGTAAACCCCAAGAGGTCACGCTCCAGAACAACATTTTCTTTGGGTTAAAAATGTCACCCAAGAAGCTTAGAAAGACCGATGAAAAGCCATAAGCAAGCAAGAAACTTGTCATGAGCCATCCGAGCTTGGCCTTATCTTCAGCAATTCCCATTGCAGTTTGAAAATGAGGATCTGAAAATAAAACCGCAATACTAATCTTGTCGAAAAATGCCAGTACCACACACACCATAAGGACAAAAGCAGGCACCCAATGCTTCAATCCACTTTTTTCTTCATTACTCATGCGTCATTCCTTCGATTTGGTAATGAGAACCAGATTTAATGCTTACGGTTTTAACTTCATGACATTAAATTCGGCATCTGCTAATAATTTTGGATCTAAAACGGTGTTGGCTTGCATCCAACGTTTTGCCAGTTTGATCAGCTTCGAATCATTAATGGCAATCATATTCAGCAAACGATTTTCATGGTCGAGATATAAATAACTCACCTGATCCTCACCACCTTGGCGAATCACTACTTCTTTGGTTCTATCTGGTTGATACGTACCTAAAATCTGAATATTGAAGTGGTACTGATCAGACCAGAGCCATGGAATATCTGTATATTCAGTATCAATTCCGAGCATTGATTTTGCTGCTGCAATCGCCTGATTTTGTGCATTTGCCCAAGACTGAATGCAATAACCCAAGCTCGGATGAATTGCGACATCACCTGCGGCATAAATGTTTTGATCTGAGGTTTGCCCAAAACAATTCACCACAATGCCATCTTTGACATCGAGACCAGCGTGCACACCTAACTCTTTTGCAATTTCAGCACCAGCACCTACCACAACACAGTCAAATAACTGGCTATGATGAGGATGATTTACCACTTCAACTTTCTGATTCGGTGCTTCAACCAAATGAAGGCTTTTGCTGTCTAAATGAATTTTTGTGCCTTGTGTTTCATGCATATTTTTTAAAAATGCAGAAACTTCCGGGCTCACACTTCTTGCACATAAACGGTCGCCATATTCAAAAACATGTACCTCTTTACCTTGCTTACGTGCAGTTGCAGCAATTTCTAAACCAATCCAGCCACCGCCAATCACAGCGACATTTTTTGCATTCTTTAAAATTTCAGCCAAACGTTCACAGTCATGCACATTACGTAGGGTCACAACATTTGGAATAAACTGCCATGTATTGACGGGTACATGTGCACGGCTTCCAGTTGCAATCAACAATTTGTCATACGGTAAAACTTGGCCACTTTCTAAATGAACCTGTTTTTGCTCACGATCGACTTTTGTCGCAATTTCCGGTTTATGCCATTGAACGTTGAACTCTTGAACCTGTTCAGGTGAGAACAGATTCAAACTTTCATAAGTAGCTTCTTTTGAAAGGACTTGTTTAGACAGTGGTGGACGCTCGTAAAACACTTGGTCTTCATTTGAAACCACGTGAATTTCGCCCGCATAACCATTTTGGCGTAAGGTACTTACTGCCCAACCCGCTGCCTGTCCGGCACCTACAATTACGATCTTTTCCATAGCCATCTTCCTTGTTCAGCCATACCTGTTAAACAGGCTTCACCTGACGGCGGGTTGTGTCATCAAGACCACCTTCAATCGCCCATTCGGTGAAAAGCTCTAGACGATGCTCTTCTACACGTGGCTGCCATTCTTCTGTCAAATAATCATCGTTGGTGTAATATTCAAATGCACCACCCAATGGTGAGTTGACGTACCAGAAATAAGCAGAAGAAATTGGATGACGTCCCGGTCCAATAAAGGTTGACCACTCTGAACGATTCATATTTAAACCGCCCCCAATCACCTCATGGATATCACGTACTACAAACGCAACGTGATTTAAGCCAGAAGGTTTATTTGGAACACTCAGCAAGAATAAATCATGGTGATAACCTTCACCGCGGCAACGTAAAAAAGCACCGCGGTTTTTATAGGCATCAGATAAATGGAAGCCTACTTTTTCAATATAGAAATTTTCGGTTGTTACCAAATCTGGTGTAAAGAACACCACGTGTCCAATCGCAACAGGCTGACCTTTTTCATAAACAGGACTTGCTGCATTAACACGTTGAATGTTGCCGTATTGGTTAATGCCTTCCGTTTTAAGTTCTTGAACATCTTTCACAAAACTTTGTTCAAAACGAATGGTCATACCATTTGGGTCAAGACACTGAACTGTATTTTCAGAACGTTTAAAACCTTCTACATCGGCCAAACGAGTTGCCAAGTCTTCAAGGTCTTGAGCACTTTCAAAACCCCAAGTGACTTCACGTAAAGTTGAGCCTTGTTCAATCGCAGGTGGCAAACGATCATCATCACAATTAAATAGATAAATCTTGCTGCCATTTTGAGTTTGGTATAAATCTGTGCCTTCAATATCTGAACTACTTTGGCTTAAACCAAAATCTGCCAAAAACTTGTTTGAAGCGGCTCTATCCTCAACTCCAAACTTTAAAATCTCGATCCCTGTAATCATTTGACTACTCCTTAGTTAAAGACAAAACCGCCATTGACCGGAATATTTTGACCTGTCACAAAAGAGGACAAATCCGACAGTAGATACAATGCTGTTCCATTTAAATCTTGTGGAAGTTGCTGACGTTGAATCGCTCTTCCATTGACATATAAATCGTGACGTTCTTGAGGCACATACTCGGTTGCTTCAACCAGAGTAAGTCCCGGTGACAATGTGTTGACACAGATATTAGATTGTCCCAACTCTCTTGCCATTGAACGCGTCATGGCAACAATTGCACCTTTACTTGCAACATAAGCCATCAGGTTCGGTGCGCCCCAAAGTGCTGTATCAGAAGCAACATTAATGATCTTGCCTGCAGCCGATTGCTTTAAATGGGGAACGCATGCCTTACTGATGAGCCATGTACCTTTCACATTAATATTCATGACCCGATCCCAAAGTTCAGGATCGTAATCAATCATATTTTTTCCACCAACATTGGTTGCCAGTGCCGCGCAGTTCACAAGGCCATCTAGTCCTTGGAGTACGTCAACACTTTTTGCAACCGCATTTTCAATAGAGTCTGCATTGGCAAGGTCAACGGTAACAGCATGAACATTCAGTCCTTGTTTTTGCAAAGCTTGTGCTTCTTGTTGTACCAAGTCAGATAAAATATCTGCCAGCACAACCTCAGCACCAGCCTCGGCAATAGCTTGAGCAAAATCTCGGCCTAAACCGCGTGCTGCACCAGTTACTAAAACTTTTTTGCCTTGCAACAACGCTACATTAGCCATGAGCTTCTTCCTGCATCTCAATACGGTTTGATGCATTTAGCGCAGCAATTTTCTTTAATTGCTTTTCAGCTTCTTTTTTCATTAAACGACGTAAACGAGCAAGGCCAACATCGTGTTGATAGAGGAATTCTTGTTCACGTGCATTTGGCGCAAGATTTTCTAAAATAATTCGGTCTTGTTCCAATACATCCCAATGCAACTGCTCTAAATGATTGCGATACAAGAAGCGCCATACATTACGTTGCCAGCCACTCACCTTACGGCAGCGCCAGAAAAATACGCGGGTATTGTTAGCATCAATTGGCGTTGCATAGCCCACGATCCAGAACTCACCACCTGGGCCAAATTGTTTGCGGTATGGAATTGACAGACGTAACCAGCTCGCACCTGTTGAACCATATTCAACCCAATCGAAGTTCACACCTAATTGACCTTCTTTTTCAAAAATAAAACCATTATCGGTCGTGCGATGTTTCATCTCTGCGGTACGATCACCATCTGCCATCGAGTGCGATGTCGCATGTAAATAACTACCATGCATTGGGTCCATCACGTTATCAATCGCGTATTGATGGTTTACTTTCCAGTCTGCTTGGCAAAGGAACGCACTCCACTCTTCACTTGCAAGTTGCTCTGGGAACTCAAGCGGTGCTGGTTGTTCATTTGCATCAATACCAAACCAAATAAAGATTGCACCATGCTGCTCAATTACTGGATAGCTCTTTAAGCATTTAGTTCCAGTCATTGGACATTCATGAACTGCTGGCACATCGGCAACCACACCATCAGCACGAACTTCAACACCGTGATACCAACAAGCAACTCGGTCACCCAAGTTCCAACCGAGGGAAAGACGAGCGCCGCGATGCGGACAGCGATCTTCAAGTGCATGAACCTGCCCTTCAGCATCACGCCAAACCACAATGTTTTCGCCTAAACGGGTAATTCCGACCGGATTAGCAGCGACTTCCCAACTTGCTAAAACCGGATGCCATTGGTCACGTAAACCAAGTTCTAAATATTCTTCAGCACTTTGTGAAGTTGATACGATTGCGTTCATTTTATTCTTCCCTGAATCAATAACCTAAACGTTGCATTTCTTCTGTAAAGCTTGCAGAAGTCCATTCATCACCAGATTCACAGCGGAAACCCTGTTGATTAAGTGCAGAAACAACATCATCTAGGGCTGTTGCACCCGCAGAAAATGCTTGAATCAAGTTCTTTACAAAATCTTGCTCGTAGAGAGTCGGTTCTTTATAACGTGTCTGCCAAACCAACAATTCAGATTGACCAGGAATTTGAATATTGTTGATACCTGCTTCGGTTGCTGGCGTTGCATGAATCCAGCTTGCTAACTTTTCATTAAATGTCTTCATTGTTCTGCTTCCTTGTACATGTGAGGACTAGAGTTGAATTTGAATATCCTGTCCTTCAACACGAACTGGGTACGTACATAGGTTTCTACACCCGGGCCCACTTTTTAGCTCACCTGTCTGAATGTCAAAAATTGCTTCGTGCAATGGACATTCAACAGTTTGATCTTCGATAAATCCTTCCGTTAATAAGGCATACGCATGAGGGCAAACATTTTCGATAGCGAAGTAATTTTCATCGACAAAAAATACGCCAATTTTTTTTCCTTCAACTTCGATAGCCTTCGGCTCATCTTCGCTAACGTCACCCTGCTGACAAACTGAGATCCAACTCATACTTTGCGTCCTCATTTTGTTTTATATACAAAACTTAATTTCATTTTCAAAACACAAGCAAAGAATAATACTCTTGGTTAATTTTTGTCAAAGTAAAAATAATGATAAAAATCATTGTATTAATTAATTTTAAATAATTTGTTACGTTTTAGAAAGAAAACTTTGTTTTAAATATAAAAAATGTTTTATGCGATCTTTATAATTACAATAGTTCTAAAATAAAGCATAATGCCCCAATTCGAACCCTTTTTTATTTATAGGAAAACAACACAAATGAGCCTAGAGATTGAAGAAGATTTGCAAGAATCAGAAACGACAAAAAATGATGATCGATATTTAGTACCAGGGCTTGTGCGTGGTTTAGCCATCTTGCAAGCATTTAATCAACAAGCACAAGAAATGACGATTACAGAAATTGCCGAAATTTTGGAAGTGAACCGTTCTAGTGCATTTCGTCTTATTTATACACTCGAAGCTTGTGGCTATTTAAGGAAAGCATCCCAAAAAACTTATGCGCTTGATTCAAAAGTTATGGAGCTTGGTTTTAACAGTTTATCGAAGCTTTCATTACTCGATTTATCCACTCCTTTAATGAAAGAACTACGTGATCAGACCAAACTGGCAGTACATCTGACTGTTTTGGAAGGTACACATATTGTTTTTGTAAATAACGTTCAATCAATGGGTACTTTTACCAGCAATATTAGTTTGGGTACTCGCTGGCCGGCCCATGCTACCGTTATTGGTCAAATGTTATTGTCAGATTTACCAGAGGCAGAAGTACGACAACGCTATCGTAATTTCAATGAGTGGGATAGTTTCTCAGAACTTACCCCAACTAACTTGAAAGCACTCTTACAAAAACTAAATTATGTAAAAACACAAAAATCGATGGTGAGCTGGGGTCATTACAATCATGATATGGCTGCTTGTGGTGCTCCTATTTTCAAACAATCTAATGGAAAAATGGTGGCGGTCCTTTCGGTGAGCTGTCCAATTACCACTTATGATGAAAAAACCTTTAAAGAAGATATCGCCGCTCTGGTCATCGCAACGGCAGATAAAATTTCAAAATTTATTTATTAAAAAAAGCGACGTTAAGTCGCTTTTTTTATGCTTTTATTTCATTAATTAAAAATTACGCTTAAAAATTTCACCATTCATATCCTGAAAACACAGTGTTGAATAATTTTCTTTAATATCAAATTTTAAATACTGCTGTTTAAACTGTACTACTGCATAAAACTCTTGGGCTCCATCATCTAAACCTGTCGCAGAGACCTGAGTGCCTTGTGGAAAATCTTTGAGCCATGCAGCCTTATAGAAATCTGACACTGAATTAAAATCTATATATTTCGTGGGTTCAGCCATAATTTTTTGGGCCACTGCATCAAACTGTTGCTGTTTATATATGACTAAATTCAGGATCATGGTTATTCTTAAAAGTTAATTACTAGCAGTCATCAATAGAGTGCGTATAGTAGTGCAATTTTCCATTCTGGAAGTGAAAGTCTAGACTATCATTACTACCTTCCCAAGGTTGTAAAGAATAAACATGTTTTTTAGTCATATAGATCTGTTCACCAAAAAATTTTTTGAACTCATTCTCGGTAGTTAAATGATTAAATAATCGGGAACCATACTGTAGACCATTCTGCTGGCTTACATATACCTTATCTAAAGAACCCGTAGAGAGTACCACTCCATCGTCATATACCCATTGATCTGGAAAATAACCACCATTGCATTCATCAGCCTCACCTTTAATAACCTTTTTTGGCTTTTTCAAATTATTTAAAGGAATATCAAAACTTTTCAATACTTTACCATGCCATAAAGGTTTAATATTTACTTGTGCATAAGAGGTCGTTGCTACTAAAAAGCCAATACAAAATAAAAATATATGAGTTAAATTTTTCATAAAAGTCCAGAAATTAATGATTTAAAAGTTTTGTGCCTTAGTCTTATTAATAATCAAACCTTTTTGTTTGTCTTTCATAATGATTAAGGGAGATCCAACTTTTGCAGTTTTGGTATTATTCAAATATTTTTTCTTCTGTAAATAAATCTGTCTGTCTTTAATAAAGCTATCTATGGAAGTTTCATCATCCGTATAATAAGAAATATCTTGTGTATAAATATTTGACCAATCCGCTACCCAAAAAATAATGAAATTTCCGCCACGCTCTTGATAGTTGTCTATTGCAAAGGTTTCAGAATCAATTTTATGTATAGTCTGACCAGCTATTGAGGATATATCCTGAGTTTGCGATTTAAAATAATAAGTTTTATTTTTATCTAAATGAATAGCAAATACATTATAGCCTAGCGCATCAGCTATATCTGGCTTAAAGCAAGAATAGCTTTGTATTTTTATCTGTGCCGTCTGTATAACTAATTTATTATTTTCAACAGTTTCATCTTTCTGACATGAATCAGGTAATTTACTGAGCTGGTTTAAAGGAACAGCGTTAACCTGAGCATTTGCATAACCAGAAAAAAGAAATAAACAAAATAAAAGTTTTTTTAAAGTATGAGTCATCAAATAATTTCCAAAGAGGATTATTGTTTTAATATTTTCTCATACATTAAATCGTTTTTTTCAAGTCTATATGATCAACCTGCTTTCTTTTAACCTTTTCCCATTGATACCAACCATAAGCTGCCATTAACACAAAGGCTGCATATAAGGCAGAAGTTAAAAATAGATCTTTATAAATAAACATGCCCACATAAATAATGTCGACAAATACCCAAAGTATCCAAGTCGCAATATGTTTTCGGCTGGTCCAATAAGTTGCAAGCAAACTAAATGCGGCAAGCTGCGAGTCGAGCATAGGCACTGCTGCATCGGTAAAATTTTTAAGTATCAAACCAAATAGTAAACCACCTACCGCAGCAATGATCATTTGGATAATCGCGGTTTGAACTGCGATAGGTTCAATTCGAATGTCGTGATCTTGCTGCTTTCCTTTGAGCCAATAGTAAAAACCATAAAAATTTACAGCCATAAAAAAGAACTGCAAAATCGTTTCACCATAAAGTTTAAATTCATAAAACAAATAGGCGTATAGAACAAAGGCAAAGAAATTAAACAGCCAGCACCACATATTGCGAATTACAGTTAATCCGACTCCAATGAGACTAATTAAGACCGCAAAGATTTCTAAAGGTGACATAAGAACAACTGCTTATTGAGATCAATTTGACGAGGTATTATGAGAAAAATATGGGCCTAAGCAAACAACTAATTTAACGTATTCAACAAAATCTATATTCCACGCTTGAATCTAATTTGTACTTTTCTATTTATATGTTATAAAAATATCATCTATATTTTTAATATACTTATCATGTTTTTATCTAAAGCCCATTATTGTCTAGCACGTCAATTCCACGCCTCAGAGATGATGCTCTGTGTGGTCAATTGCCGACGTCCTTATTTCGGACAATTTGGCGCTTTGAATAAAAAAATCAAGAAGTTCCTTACATAATATATTCTCTGATTTTTCTTAAAAAGCCGCCATAAAAAGCGGCTTTTTTAATGTCCACGCACCCACAAAAAACATCACTTTATGGAGCTTTATATGAAGCCTTTATTTGAACAACAGAGTACGTCCAGCCCGCAGATTCAGCCGGCTGTAGCATTACCGTCATCTCCGACTCGACTCGCTACAGCCGGCCAATTTATTGCGGTCATTGTTATTTGGTCGCTTACACCACTCGCCGCCGTCTGGACAGTACAAGAACTTCACTGGGCATGGGGATTATTCCTTCGCTTTAGTATCGCTATTCCGATTGCTTTACTATGCCTAAAGTTTTTCCGTTTAAAACTTATTTTTAGTCAAAAAGCAGTTTTAAGCTACTGTGCAGGAGCCATTGGTTTATTTGGTTCTATGGCGTTTTGCTATATGGGTGCAGATAAAGTTCCATCAGCCATTATTTCAATTATTTACGGCACCTCTCCACTGGTATCTGGACTTATTAGCTCTTTTTTATTAGGACGCGAACGGTTTTCAGTATGGCAATGGCTTGGACTTGGTATTGCGCTTATCGGAATGAGTTTTACTTTAGGACTGTCTTCATCAGGTTTTCAGCTCAACCGCATCGGTATTATGCTAGAGCTGATCGCGATGCTGTTTTATGTCTTGTCGACTTTTGCAGTAAAATCTGTCGGAGCGCATATTCACCCCATTATACAAATGACGGGTTCTAGCCTTGTCTCATGGGTGGGTTATGTATGCTTATTGCCTTTCTTCTGGTCACATCTTCCAACTGAATTTCCAAGTCTGAAAATTTCACTAGCGGTCTTCTATAGTGCTGTCTTTTCTTCTGTACTTGCCATGATTTTTTACTATCAGCTCATTAAAGTACTACAGCCGACGACGGTACTACTTATTACAATTATCACCCCTGTTTTAGCCACCTTTTGGGGAACATGGTTCAACCATGAACAACTTAGCTCACATCTTGTTTTAGGTTTAACCCTGTTATGTCTAGGGCTATTAATGTATTCGAGGCGCTCTGCATAAACTTGTTCAACCTGATACATCTATGCGTCAGGTTGACTTTTGACGAGTATTGACAGCATGCTTTTATTTTCACTTACCAAGTCATCAACAAATTGTATTTGATCGTTTTTAAATGATTGTTTAAAAGATAATGAAACACAAATAAAGAGCGCGACAATATGTCAAATCAAGAAGGAAAAGTCAGCCGTGAAACTCGAGGACATATTTTTTTAATTGGTTTAGATCGGGCAGCAAAACGCAATGCCTTTGATAGCCACCTCATTAAAGATTTATCTCTAGCGCTTACAGAATATGAAAATAATGATGCTCTGCGCTGTGCGATTATTTTTGCTCATGGCGACCATTTTACGGCGGGTTTAGATTTAATTGAGTTACAACCTAAGCTTGCTACAGGCGTGTTCGATTTTAATGATGAAGAAATTAACCCATGGGGTACAGTTGGCCGAAAACTGAGTAAACCATTAATTGTAGCTGTACAGGGCTACTGTTATACCGCGGGTATCGAACTATTTCTTAATGCAGATCTTGCAATTGCAAGTGAAAATACTCAATTTGCGCAAATGGAAGTCCAACGTGGCATCTTACCTTTTGGCGGCGCGACTGCTCGCTTTACTCAAGCTGCTGGTTGGGCCAAAGCCATGCGTTATTTACTCACTGGTGACTCTTTCGATGCAAAAGCAGCATTTGATATGAATCTGATTACAGAAATATGTCCTGAAGGGACCGAGCTTAACCGAGCAATAGAACTGGCTGAAAATATCGCGCAAGCTGCGCCACTTGCTGTCAAAGCCACTCTTGCCTCTGCACGTGAAGCCATTAATGATGGCTATGAAACTGCTTTTAATCAATTGCAAACTCATTTACAGCCTTTGCTGACCACAGAAGATGTTCAAGAAGGTGTTTTTGCCATGTTACAAAAGCGTCCACCTGTTTTCAAAGGTAAATAAAGACTACTCAGACACACCCTTCAAGATTTAAAACTTATTACTCTCTAAAAACATATATAAAAAGAAAGCCCACATAATGTGGGCTTTCTTGAATTAATTTGGCTTATTCAACTCTAACAATTTTACCTAATTCATCGTGGTGAACTATCGTAATTTTTTGGCTACGTCCCTGCTCAATTTCTTGCTCAGGTAAATCAAAGTAGCGTGCATAATCATCTGTCTGCTTCATGTCAAGTTCATCACCACCCACACGGCGTTCAGGCAAAATATGACTCCATAGCAACAAACCAATTGCACAAGCAATGAGTGCTGTAAAGCCATGCTCAATTCCCACACCAAAGGCACTAAATAAACGGTGTACCAAATGTGTTTTTTGTAGTTCAACCAATAGCCATACAAACACGAACGGACGCCACAACAACAACCAACCGCCCCACATCATGGCTGTGCTTGTTGTAGAAACATAGCGCTTGTGCCACGGTAATTGACGACGTAAATCAATAATCAACGAATTTGTCTTCATTTCTCTTTTACCTAACGAAGTGCTGCGGTTTTCCCCAGACATCAATACAGCACGATCTTTAAAATCTCATGACTCTTGCATTTCATCTAACGAATGCCCCGATCAGGGCTCACCCAACGTGCTCGTTTCTCATCTCCACGTCGTAAGACTTTTGGAAATGCCACAATGGTTGCCGAAATGGTGATTAGCCAAAAGACCAATGGATACCAAATCATCCAGAAATAGTTTTTTCCTAGATTCGGTTCATAACGACTATCCATCCATTTGCTTAAAGCAAACTGAATTAGACAGGTTGCCCCCAATAAAATACCTGTACCATACGGTAAAAATGGGGAACTCACAACGGCTAATGCAGGGACTGGGAAAATAAAATGTACCAACCACAATAAAGCCATTGCCAGCATTAAATATGACCAGACTAAAGTTAAGCAAAGCTCAAACATTAAAGGCCATAAAAAATTCAATTTTGGTTTGGTGAACACATCAATATTTTTAATTAATACCTGTGCCCCACCCATTGCCCAACGTAAACGCTGTTTCCACAATCCGTTTAATGTTTCAGGCATTAAAATCCAGACCAAGGCATTCGGTTCAAAACGAATGTCCCAGCCTGCACGTTGCAATTTCCAAGTAATATCGATGTCTTCGGTCAACATATTTGGTGACCAATAATCGACTTGGTGAACAGCACTTTTACGGAAAGCCGTAATTACACCAGACACCGTAAACAAACGACCAAATGTACGCTGCGCACGTTTAATCATTCCCACAATCGAAGAAAACTCACCGACTTGAATACGTCCTAACAAAGTTGAACGCGTACGAATACGTGGGTTTCCAGTTACGGCTGCAACTGTTGGATTCTGAAGAAAATGACGAATCATCCATTTTGCTGCATGCGGGTCAAGCAAAGCATCCCCATCGATACCAATTAAAAACTCGGCATCGGTCATGAGGCTACCAGCCTGTAAGCCCATTGCTTTACCTTGGTTTTGTGCAAGGTGAACAACACGAAGTTTTTCGTATTGTTCAGCTAAACGATCTAGGACTTCACCCGTATTATCCGAACTACCATCGTTAATCGCAATGACTTCAAAATTAGGGTAATCCAATTTTAAAGCGTGACTAATGGTTTCCTCTGCATTATCACCTTCGTTAAAGCAAGGAATAAGTACAGCAACTTTCGGATAGCTTTCTAATGGAGCCGGTTGATCGTAAGGTGGAGCCTTACGTTCTTTCCAATAGAAAATGATCGCACCAATCATCCATAGATATGACATAAACAATGGATAATAAAAAACGAACTTTAGAGCCTGCGACCATATTGCAGCAAAGATTGTCATGTTTCAGCCTCGTCTACGGCACAAGACGAGATGACTTTTCAGCAAATGCTTTATGCATCACGTTCACGTCCGGATGATCTTTAATTGGGTCATCTGGGTAATATGCAACATGCATTGCACCTTGTTCATAGAGAGAGTGAATTGTCGCAGCCATTTCAGTTGAAGGTACCTTTTCGTTATTACGCCAGTTCGTTGCTTGTAGCTCAAAAACTGTTTTCTTAATGCCATTTGGATACTGTTTCACACGATCAACCATATCTTTATAGAATTGATCTTGGTTCTTCACTTGCTCCATATAAGGCATCGCCATAATAGCAGTAAAATCATAACGGTTTAATGACTCTTCAAGTGACTGAGAGTACCAATTTTCCGCATATGGTTTTAAAGCCACTTGTGCATATAAATTACGTGCTGTAAGCAGGAATGGCTCATACTGACGAACCTCACCAACAAGCTCCATCGCAAAATCATCTAAATATCTTGTTTTATATGCAGTCCACTTCTGCAAATCTTCGTCATTTGCACGAATTTTTGCCAAGTCTGTTGGTAAACCTTGTTTCGCATAAGCTTTTAAGGCATCTGGGCTTGCATCTTCATAATCAGACAGAGTCACATCGTCATGGAATAAAATTCCATTGAAAGACGATGACTTCGCTAAATCTTCATATATTTCACGGATAGTTTGACGCGCTTCAGGTGAAAAAGGACTTAAGCGAATGTATCCCATATTGAGATGCTCACTCGTTTTATCCTGCTGGGTTACAACCAAATCTTTTGATACAGGATCAGTTTTTGGTAGTTCCCATGCCAATAAAGGCATCCACGCATAAATACGGCTTACAGGCGTACGTGTTTGAATTTGCCATGCAACACGGTTGAATAGATCAGCACGCATAGGAATATGTCGATTTGGGAAGTATACCATATCGGCAGAACCATTAGCATCTGCATCAGAGAAAGCTTGTAAATAAACCGTGTTTACGCCCATCGCATTAATACGGTCGAGTAGATTACCTAAATTACGCTCTTGTTGTTTCGGATCTGGATCATAAATATAGTCCAGATCAACATGCATAATTTTTTGCGGGCGATTGTTATCCGTTAAGTTTAATTCACGGTTTTTAATCTCTTGAGCCAAATCATTGGTACTCATTCCGCCTTCTACCAAAATACGGCTCATATTCTGTAGAGATTGTTTAGCATGATCTGCTCCATCATCAAGTGTGATGGTAATTGGCATACCAAGCTTTTTAGCAATCTGAACCGTTTGCATATTGTAGCGACCGTATGGCCAAACCATAATACGTGGCGAACGTATACCATGTTGTTTGAGCAACTGATTATTCTTTTTCAAATCATTATAGATTCGAGCCTGATACTGGCTGTCGTTTTCATATGTTTTAGTTTTATCATCATAAAAACGTGTGGTTGCCGCAGGTTCAGAGTTTCCTTGTGGATTACCATTAATACCACGGTGTAAGTGATAGCTATGGCTTGCAATTTCAACAAAACCGCTATCTTGCATCTCTTTAAGTTCAGGCCAGCTTAAGATTTTATCACGTGGAATTTCTTCACCAGAAAAATCTACCTTCTGATTTTCTTTTGGCTCTAACCATGAACCAACAACAGCAAGTACTACTGGTATTTTCTTAGCCTTAATCACTGGATAAGCATTTTGATAAAAAGTCTGATAACCATCATCTACAGTTAATAAAACCGGTTTGCTTGGCAGTGCAACTTTACCCTGATGAGCGCGAATTAACTGGTCTACAGTAATGAAATGGAAACCGTTTTTTTGCAGCCAATCGATATGCTCACTAAATTGTTTCGTAGTCACCGCATATTGAGGAATTAAGGCATTCTTAGTATCGGTAATTTCATGATAGCCAATAACAGTAAGTTCTGAAGCATCTATTTTAGGAGGAGCAGCTAATGCCATACCTGACAAGCCTGCTAAAGCCAAGCCAAGCGTTAGATTCAACAAAGGAGATGCAAAGCGGGTAATCATGAAATAGCGTCTCAATAGCAATATAGATTATTTATGTGAAATTTAAACTTAAGAACTAAAACCGACGTCTATTTAGCCCTTAAGTTTAAACTGCCCAAAATGAACAGTTTTTCAGTTCACCTTTATAATCAAATAAACTGAAAATAATCTTAAATATTCAAAAAGCTAAAATATAAATAACGAATATATTCATATTTAAAGCTTATATAAAAAAATCAAACGGCAAAATTTTGATTTCATTCATCGCGAGTTTTTACGTCAAATAACTCAATTTCAAAAATCAAATTTGAGTTCGCCGGAATAACTTTGCCCATTTTGCGTTCCCCATAAGCCAAATGCGCAGGAACAATAAGTTTACGTTTTCCGCCCACTTTCATTCCCATGATGCCTTGGTCCCAACCTTTAATCACACGGCCTGTACCAATGACACATTCGAAATAATTTCCGCGGTCAATTGAAGAGTCGAATTTGGTACCGTCCTCTAACCAACCTGTATAGTGAGTGGTAATTAAGGCACCTTTAACCGCTTCCTTACCTTCGCCTACTTTTAAATCGATAATTTCTAATTCAGTGATCATAACATTTCCGTTTCATTTAAATTCACAGCCCAGACTCAATCTTTAGTCTAGCAACTAGTTTTGTAAATTTTGTTGCGCTTTCCAATTTTACTGTAATTGAGTCCACACTACATTTGCTTGGCCATTTTCGCCTAGTAAAGTCCACTCATTGTCCATAACGTTTAACTGTAACTGCATCGTACGTTCACAAAGCTGTTCTAACTCTGTTGTACTTTCAGGTGCAATTTGCCAAACTTGGACATTACTTAATGTTTTAATTTTACTGTTTCTCTTCCACCAGTCTTCGACCTGTGAACCATACGCAACAATTGCTACAGCTTTACAACGAGCACTGGCTTTTTTCACTTTATCTTCAGAAGGTAAACCGACTTCAATCCAATTTTCTAACTGACCTGTTAAGTCTTTTTGCCAAAGTGCAGGCTCATCGGTTTCAAAAAGGTCTTTAGTAAATTCAAGACTGTCACTTGCAAAACGTGCAAATGCCATAACACGAACCATTAACCGTTCTAAAGTTTCTGAAGGATGCAATGCAAGCGTCAATTGATAATCGCCATAGATATGGTCATCCATATTGGCAATATTCAAGTCTGCCTTATAAATTGTTGCTTTAAGCGCCATGGTTAATATGTCCAAAAATTTGGCGCTAAGAATACTCGATTTCGATTAAAAAATTATAGAAAAAACGCAGTAACACAAAACTTCTTTCACTCTAAATTTGCATCTTCTTCCAAAACATCCAAGCGCTTTCCAAGTTGGCGGGCTTTTTGCTTTGAAGGGTTTGTATTCCTCTCTTTTGATTTGATGACTTATGTGGCAAAAACTTAAACGTAGTTTATTCCTACAAGTTCTCTGCGCTCTCTTCCTCGGTATTGCAGTAGGACTTGCTTTTCATGACTTCTCTCTAGCTTTAAAACCCCTTGGTGATGGTTTTATTTCACTGATTAAAATGTTGATTGCACCAATTGTATTTTGTGTCGTAGTACTGGGAATTTATGGTGCAAACGATATTAAAAAAATGGGCAAAGTCGGTGCAAAAACGATTCTCTATTTTGAAGTAGTCACAAGTATTGCTTTAATTTTGGGAATTATTGTTGCTTATGTCTTTAAACCGGGCGTCGGTATGAATATTGATATTAGCCATTTAGATGC
The DNA here is from genome assembly GCA_019425655.1 of Rhizophagus prolifer. Classification (NCBI taxonomy): domain Eukaryota; kingdom Fungi; phylum Glomeromycota; class Glomeromycetes; order Glomerales; family Glomeraceae; genus Rhizophagus; species Rhizophagus prolifer. The sequence continues at coordinate 112,286 of NQWY01033934.1, read as the reverse complement.
TAAAGATTTAAGTACCTATACCGAACGTGCTCACGACATGCATACAGGTTCAGATTTTCTTCTTAATATTATTCCAAAAACATTTACTAGCGCTTTTGCCAACGGCGATATTTTACAAGTTTTACTCATCGCGATTTTATTTGGCGTATCGCTACTTTTAATTCCTAAACATTTAGCAGAGCTAGTACGTCAGGCACTTGAAGCTTTCTCTGAAGTCTTCTTTAAAATTATGGGGCTAATCATTCGCTTAGCTCCAATTGGGGTATTCGGTTCAGTTGCCTATACCACTGCAAAATTTGGATCAGACTCACTCCTGCAACTCGGTTATTTAGTTTTACTCTTTTATGCAACCTGCATTTTATTTGTTGTCATTGTTCTAGGTTTAATTCTAAAGCTTGCTGGCCTGAACATTTTCAAATTTGTAGGCTATTTTAAAGATGAACTTGCCATTGTTTTAGGTACTGCCTCTTCCGACTCGGTCCTTCCTCAAGTCATGAAAAAGCTTAAGAACCTAGGCATAAAAGACTCAACAGTCGGTCTAGTCATTCCAACCGGTTATTCTTTTAACTTAGATGGCTTTTCCATTTATTTAACATTAGGAGTGATTTTTATTGCGCAGGCCTGCAATATCGATCTTTCTATGCATGACTTGTTAGCTATTTTACTGGTTTCACTGATTACCTCTAAAGGTGCGCATGGTATTCCAGGGTCAGCTTTAGTTATTCTTGCGGCTACACTTTCAGTTATTCCAAGCTTACCTGCAATTGGCTTAGTACTTTTACTGTCTGTAGATTGGTTTATTGGGATTATCCGTGCCTGTACTAACTTAATTGGTAACTGTGTTGCGACCGTAGTCATTGCCCATTGGGAAAAAGATATTGATCATGCCCAAGCTAAAGCTGTACTCGACATTAAAAAATAGATGAAGATTTTTGAGAACATTGAGCTATCTTTTCAATGTTCTCTATTCATCAATTCTGCAAGTTAATAACTCAGTTTCAAATGCCAGCCAGTCATGTTCATGTTGGCTAATGATTTCAATACGGTTATCAATGCCTTCTTCACCAGACTTATAATTAAACTGTTCAGGATTAAAGTTAAAGGTCTTCCACCCCTGATCTGTATGAAAAATTCCCTTAATACGCAACCAGTCTTGCTGTGCACAGAGTAAATCGAGCAAAGCATAAAATTCGAATTTCCAACGCTTAGGTAATTTCCAGCCTGCAACAGTATATCCCTGCGCTGACTCAACATAGTGATAAGGCAATTGGCGAATTTCTTTTGCTACTTCAGCTTCACTCATCTGCTTTTGAAGCTTAAGTAAAGGTTGTATAGAGCGCGCTGTTAAACGAGCAGCCACATCAATTTGTGCTAGTTCGAGTTGACCATGCTCTGTCGTTAACCATTGTTGTTGATAAGGTTGATACTCTTGTTTCAATTGGTCTAATGCTTGTTCATCTTCAAAAGACATCGTATCAGCATGAGAAACCACAACAATCTGGGCAGCTTTCAACTGATCCTCATAAAGATTTTGCTTAACCCAATTGGTGTCATGTAAACGGCTACCATCCACAACCGTGACTAATGCACGCATAGCCAAGCTGTTTTGCCAATGAGGTTCTGTTAACTGATCAAACAGTTGTGAAGGATGTCCAAGCCCTGTAGGTTCAATAAAGAGTCGGTCTGGTTTTTGTTCACTTAGCAAACGAGCCAAAGCAATATGCATGGGGAGTTGACTACTACAACATAAACACCCACCTAATAATTCTTTTACGGCATAGCCTTGTTCTTGCGGTAAAAGTTGTTGATCTACCCCAATTTGACCAAACTCATTCATTAAGACCGCCCACACTTCATCTTTGGGTTTCTGACTTAATAAATGCTGTAATAATGTGGTTTTCCCTGCCCCTAAAAATCCTGAAATAATATGGGTAGGAACAGTTTTTTGGGGAATCAGTTTCACAAGCAACTCAAATCAACAAGGTTCAAAAAAAACTAGGAAAGGTATATCACTGTTTAAGTGGCATGAAAATGATTTTTCTTTTTGACGTCATCTTTTTAAAAAGTGGGTAAAATTTTTAAATATGAGAATAAAGTCTCATTACTTATCTAAATTTACTTTAAATAATTTATTGTCAAACGGAATATTCTATTTTAAGGAATTCATAATTCATACCAGAGTGTTTTGTTTACGTAACCAACCTGACTTTTTTTTATTCAACATGAAATATTTTTTCACATTTTAAACGTTCAACCAGCGCGGTAATTTTACAGTAGACGCACATAAACGGCCCGTATATTTCATATTGTTAAGATAGCCGTAATAGATTGTTAAGTTAATTGATGCAATCCAAAGCTCGGCTTAGCATGTGTCCTAGCTTAATCATTCAGCCATACAGGTTTCATGTTGGTATGAACGATTAGGTTTAATTTATTGTTTAATGAATTTTAAGGATGCCATAAAATGAAATTAGCTAAAACTTTACTTGCTACTACTCTAGCTTTAACTGCTGCTTCAACTTTCGCTGCTTCTAAACATGACAAGGTTCATGCTCCAGAAGATAAAGTTGTAGTTTCAACTCAAGAACAAGCCAACACTGCAAATGCTGCATCTGACGCTGTAGGTTCAGCTTCTGAAGCCGCTCCTGCTGCTCAATAATTATTATCTCTGTACTCTCCTCCAAGCTCAGAGATAATTTTGCTGAAATGAAACAGGACGTTAAATTTCAGTGATAAAAAAAAGATCGAACCATGCTGCGGTTCGATCTTTTTTTAATTCGATCTAATTAAGACGTTTTCTTATACATGCTACAAGAAGGATTATGATTTTCTTGTAGGCGCAACACCTTACGATGCTCTGCCGCTTCAAATCGACAGCGTTTCCACTCGGTATCTAGCTTCAATTGAGGAACTTCGCGTGGTTTACCATGCTCATCAACAGAAACCATTGTGAAATAACAGCTATTGGTATGGCGAACGGTGCGCTTTTGAATATTTTGTGCTTCAACACGAATACCAACTTCCATTGAAGTACGGCCTACATGGTTCACACTTGCCAAGAAGGTGACTAACTCACCTACATAAATCGGTTCTTTAAAATTCACTTTATCTACAGATAAAGTGACCACATAGCTGCCCGAATAACGGCTTGCACAAGCATAGGCGACTTGGTCTAACAGCTTAAGAATTGTTCCACCATGAACATTACCTGAAAAATTTGCCATATCAGGGGTCATTAAAACTGACATGGTTAATTCTGACTGATCATCAGTTACGGTTGTCATTTCATCTAATGTAGGCATGACTCAACTCTGTCTCAAACAAGCTCAGAAACATTATGGTTGATAATTCACAAAAAAAACATGCTTAAATCCACAACATAGCATCGTATTTTTTAATATTGTTTATTCTTTTTTTGAACGAAGCTTTTTTAATCTATTATTTTTAATTATTTTTTAGTTTTTCTTAAATAAAAATTGATTAAGAAATTAAAAATAATAAAAAAGTGCTATGCCATTTTTCAATATTAAATGGCATAGCACGATGTTGATCGATACTTGCTAAACTTTATTAATCACACCTGTCACACCATTGATAATCATATCAATAGCGATCGTACCGATTAATAACGCTGATAAACGCCCGACAATATCAAAATAGCGGTCGATATGTTTGGCATGTTTATAGCGTAAATGATCATGTGAAAATTTCATCAAAATCAAAATACTACAGGTTAAAAATAACGTAAAGGCAATCACTAGGGCTGCTTCACCAATTGACATTTCTATGCCTGTGACTACAGCAGCACTAATAGTACCTGGCCCAATCATAAATGGCATAGCGATGGTTCCAGCTAAATGCTCAGGAGCACCGCGCATTTCACCAATGGTATCGGCACCCTGAAACACATAACGATAGCCAATCACCAAAAAGATCAGGCCGCCAAAAATCTGAAAGGCTTCAAAACGTACATTCAGATATTTACTAAAAATTGTTTCACCACCCCATGCAAACAGCATGAACACAATAAAAGCAATCAAACTTCCCTGAATCAGTGCTTTATTAAACACCTTAGCTTCTGAATGGCGGATTAGGCCAATCATATAAATGCTCATTAAAAATGGATTGAGCAATGAGAAAAATAAAGCAAAAGAATGTAGATAAGGAGAAGCCATGCATTTTCCTCTTAAGCTTGTGGATCTGGGAACAATGGTCGGTTTCCAGGGCTAATACGATTGATATGTAAGAAGGTCATATGTCTTTCATATTTATCTAAAATGTCATTAATGACCTGTTCTTTACTGTAACCAACAAGGTCGTTGTCTTGAGAACCTTCATAAAGATAGGTTTCGAGACGGTAATAGAACTGTTTGCCTCGTTTTACACGCTGACTAAAGTTAGGCGCGCTATAACGGACAGGCCAAATCTGATAAACAAAGTTTTGCTCTTCTTCCAAATGAATGGTGATATCGAGGTGATATAACGCCTCTTCGTCTTCAAGTGGTGTCTGCTGTACATCTACATTCACGCCTTGCTTAATAAGCTCATCGGCAACGGCTTGCACAGCAGGCTGACAAACTGTGTCGAGCATACGTCTGGTTTCAGTTGTTCCCGGATGATGCATCACTCGAGTCAACCGCTTTTTCCAGTTAAGGATATCGACGTTACCTACCACGGGTGCTGCATTCATACTTCGACTAGCATGCCTGTAGTCTTCAAGTCTGAGTGACTTATAAAGCCCTGCCATCACAAGGAACATTACGAAACTAAACGGTAGTCCCATAATAATGGTGGCATTTTGCAAAGCAGTAATCCCGTTGGTCATCAACATAGCAAGAGTTAATAAGCCAATGGCAATTGCCCAGAACACGCTTAACCAACGTGGTGCATCATTATCAATATGGGTGAGCTTGGTCGTGAAGTTACCTAAAACCAATGCACCAGAATCGGCAGAAGTCACATAGAATAAAAGACCAGTCACCGTCGCGATTGAAGCAATAAAAGTAAAACCCGGATACTGCGCTAACAGGTCATAGAAACCATGTGCAGGATTGGATAATACCGTTGCAGCTAAAGTTTGGTTACCTTCAAAAATCACGCTGTGTAAGGCGCTATTACCAAAAATGGATAACCACGTTAAGGTAAATAACAAAGGAATAATTAAAGTCCCGCACACGAACTCCCGAATAGTACGTCCTCTTGAGATACGTGCCAAAAAGAGTCCTACAAATGGAGACCAAGCAATCCACCATGCCCAGAAGAACAAGGTCCAACTGCTCATCCAATCTTTAGGTTGCTCAAAAGCAAAACTTTGAAGTGCTAAGGTCGGGAATCGAGTTAAATAGTCGCCAATATTTTGTACCAAAGCATTAAGTAAAAACTCGGTATTGCCCAAGAACAAAATAAACAGCAAAAGACCAATTGATACATAAATATTGATTTCGGACAAAATTCGAAGGCCCTTATTCACCCCAGATGTCACTGAAATAATACTAATACCCACTGCAATGGCAATCAGAGCAAACTGCATCCAGATATTCTCTGGCAGTCCTAATAAAACATGTAAACCATAGTTCAGCTGTACTACGCCAATCCCGCAGGTGGTCGCAATACCAAAAATTGTCCCGATAACTGCGGCTGTATCCACACTATGGCCAATTGCCCCATTAATTCTGTTCCCGAAAATCGGGTAAAGTGCGGAACGAATGGTCAGCGGTAAGTTATAGCGATAACTGAAATAGCCAAGTGCCATACCAATCAAGGCATACATACACCATCCGGTCAAACCATAGTGAAATAGAGTCCACACCATACTTTGGCGTGCAGCTTCATATGTCTGGCCTACGCCAACAGGCGGTTGCATATAATGAGATAATGGCTCGGCCACCGAGAAGAACATTAAATCGATACCAATACCTGCCGAAAACAGCATGGCAGACCAACTCAGTAGACTAAACTCAGGCTTTGAGTGTTTAGGGCCAAGTTTAATTTCACCATATCTGGAACAGGCAATGAAAATAACAAACACCATATACAGTGTTGCAGCCAGTAAGTAATACCAGCCGAAAGTTGACGTTACCCACGCAAGTACGGTGTTAATTGTTCGATTTGCAAAATCGTTAAACAAAAAAGTAACGAGAGAAAAGATTAAAATAATTAGAGCTGAAATATAAAAAACCACACGATTAAGCGGGTCTTTTTTAGATTTAGATAATGTTAAATCATCAACTGCTCTTGGATTATCTGTTGCCATACAATCCTCAAGGAATAGAAGAAAATAAAATATTCAATTTAGTCTTTTCACTATTTAACCATAATGAAAAGACTGCTTTGAACGCAAAAAAATATAAATAAATGTGATGAACCAAGATTATGAAACCTCGGTTACTTTGTTCTGGTCACAATTCGATGGAATAGAAATGTCTTTTGAAATAGCTAACTGCTTTTTCGCAACATTCGGGTCAAACTCATCTTGCTTTAAGGCTTTGGCTAAACCAAACATATAAAGCAAAATAATTACAGAAAATGGTAAACCACATAACACCACTGCACTTTGCATGGAGTTGAAACTACCGGCTAAGAGTAAACCGATACTGACAATGGTGATGACCACAGACCAAAAGATGCGTAACCAGATCGGTGAATCACTATCACTGGTGCCCCCTTTCGAGGACAAATTGGCGATCATTAGTGTACCAGAGCCAACAGGGGTCAAAAATAAAACGAAACAAATTACAACAACAATCCCCGCAATGTACGGATTAAACGGGAGATATTCGAGTAATTTAAATAATGACAACGCTGGATCACTTAAAACCATATCTCCTAAAAATTTATGTTTTTGATTGAGAATTAAGTAAATTGCAGTGTTTCCAAAAACTGAAATCCAAGCCAGTGTAAAGCCGAGTGGAATCAGACATACACCCAACACCACTTCACGAATGGTTCGACCTTTGGAAATTCGGGCAATAAACATTCCTACAAAAGGTGCCCAAGCAATCCACCATGCCCAATAAAACACAGTCCATGAACCCAACCATCCACTGGCTTTTTGATTGTATAAATACATATCAAAACTTTTACCCATAAAATTGTTGAGATAATCACCTACATTTTGAACAAGACCATTTAACAAATGGTTAGTTGGCCCTGTTAAAAATACAAATAAAAGTAAAGCATAGAGCAAACGCAAATTAATACGCGATAACCATGCTAAGCCTTTTTCAATGCCGACCACTGTTGTAATGGTCGCAACACTCATCATGACGAGAACAGCTGTAATTAAGGTTGCAGAGCTATGCGGTATTTCAGGAATTAAATAACAAATACCTGAAACTAACACTAAAGCGCCTATACCTAAGTTAGTCACGAGCGAAATGACGGTTGCTAAAATACCAAAGCCATCGACAAAATCACCCACCAAGCCATGAACTCGCTCTCCGAAAATTGGATAGAGCGCCGAGCGTAGCGCGAGTGGTAAATTTTGTCTAAAAGCAAAGTAACCTAATGTCACGCCGAGCAACGCATAAAGCACCCAACCATGAATACCCCAGTGCAAAAAGCTATAGGTCATGGCATTTCGAGCAGCTTGAATAGTACCTGCCTCACCTTCTGGTGGTCTTAGAAAATGGTCAACAGGTTCAGCAACACCATAATAAAGTAGCGCGATACCAATCCCTGCTGAAAACAACATAGAGGTCCAAGCCAAATAGCCAAACTCAGGTTTGTCGTGGTCTTTTCCTAAAGGAATTTGCCCTACTTTTGAGAAGGCAAGCCAAGCCACAAAGCCTAAACACAGCACAATGACCAACATGTAATACCACCCAAAAAAGTGGTTTACCTGCTCTTGCACATAGGTCAGCCAAAACTGACTTTTTTCTGGAAACAGTACAAATAATAGGCCAAAAATGCCGATACTGACTGCCGAACTCCAAAATACAAAACGATTTAACCGAATATGGTCTGAAGAATATCCATCACTTTTCAACACCATCTTATTGCTCCTTGCAATCGGTGTATTTTTTCCAAAATAACGTGATAAGTACCGGACTTATGCGCATCATCCTATCCGTAAGAACTTCTGATTCTATCTCTTCTACCCCGAAGTAAGATTCAAAAATTCATTGATTTTTACACATCATACTTGTTATTGATTGAACGTTCAATCAATAACAAGTATGATAAAAAAAGTGCTATGATGCTCTGCAAGTTAACATGCTGAATTTAAAGCACCCATAAAAGTGCTGATGTGGACAATCATGACAAAACGCAGAGTAAAACCAGAGCATGTGCGCCGTGAAGAGATTATGAACGCTGCACTCGACGTAATTTATGAAGTGGGGTTATCCAATACCACCATTGCACAAATTGCAAAAAAAGCCGAGCTGTCGACCGGCATCGTTAGCCACTATTTTGGCGACAAACAAGGGTTAATAAATACTTGTATGCAAGAAATGCTAAATGTTTTGCGTCGGAAAACCGAACAATACAGAGCAGAAGCAGATTCGCATCCGGAAAGCCAAATTAAGGCAATTATTGACTCTAACTTTGACATTAGTCAGGTAAATGAAAAAGCAATGCGGGTCTGGTTAGACTTTTGGTCTGCAAGTATGCATGTACCAGACCTGAGCCGTTTGCAAAAGATTAATGATCAACGCCTGTATTCCAACTTGAAGTTTTATTTCCTCAAGTTAATAGATGAACAACAGGCCAGTGTTGCCGCAAGAGGGTTGGCAGCATTGATTGATGGATTATGGCTACGCGGCAGTTTAAGCCGTCATAACGAATTTGACAGCGAACTGGCCCGTTCTATTGCTTACGATTATGTAAAAACGCAATTGCAATTTGCGAACAAGCCTTTGCAGGAGAGACAAAATGAGTGATGTACAAGCTTATCAACTGTATATCCATGGACGCTACGTTGAAGCAACCAGTGGTAAAACATTTAATAGTATTAACCCTGCCAACGGCGAAATTATCGCGACTCTTCAACAGGCATCTGAACAAGATATTGAAGCTGCTGTAAAAAGTGCCCAACAAGGACAAAAAATCTGGGCAGCCATGACCGCTATGGAGCGTTCACGCATTTTACGCCGTGCTGTCGATATTCTCCGTGAACGTAATGATGAGCTTGCCCGTCTTGAAACACTCGACACTGGTAAAGCCTACAGCGAAACATCTACCGTCGATATTGTGACTGGTGCAGATGTACTCGAATACTACGCAGGACTTGCAACAGCTATTCAGGGCGAACAAGTTCCACTTCGTGAATCAAGTTTCTTTTATACACGCCGCGAACCTTTAGGCGTGGTTGCAGGTATTGGTGCCTGGAACTATCCAATCCAAATCGCTTTATGGAAATCTGCCCCTGCCCTTGCTGCGGGTAATGCCATGATTTTCAAACCAAGTGAAACCACTCCACTTACTGCATTAAAACTTGCAGAAATCTATACAGAAGCTGGCTTACCAGACGGCGTATTTAACGTGGTACAAGGTGCCGGCCGTGAAATTGGTCAATGGCTCACTGAACATCCTGTGATTGAAAAAATCTCATTCACGGGTGGTGTGGAAACTGGCAAAAAAGTCATGGCAAGCGCTGCTGGCTCTACACTGAAAGAAGTGACCATGGAACTTGGTGGGAAGTCACCACTCATTATTTGTGAAGATGCTGACCTGAACCGTGCCGCAGACATTGCTGTCATGGCGAACTTCTTTAGCTCAGGTCAAGTATGTACTAACGGTACACGTGTATTCGTTCCAAAATCACGTTTAGCCGACTTTGAGAAAGCCGTAGTAGAGCGTGTAAAACGTATTCGCATAGGTGACCCAATGGCTGAAGACACCAACTTCGGTCCGCTCACCAGCTTCCCGCATATGGAAAAAGTGTTGTCTTTCATTGAGTCAGGCAAACAACAAGGCGCTAAAGTATTAATCGGTGGTGGTCGTGCTACAGAAGGCGAACTTGCCAACGGCGCTTATGTACTACCGACTGTATTTAGCGACTGCACTGACCAAATGGCGATTGTTCAAGAAGAAATTTTTGGACCGGTTATGAGCATCTTAAGCTATGAAACCGAAGAAGAAGTCATCCGCCGTGCCAACGACACCACCTTTGGTTTAGCTGCCGGTGTGGTCACTCAAGACATTAGCCGCGCTCATCGCATTATTCACCAAATTGAAGCTGGTATTTGCTGGATTAACACTTGGGGTGAATCACCTGCCGAGATGCCAGTTGGTGGCTACAAACAATCTGGTGTGGGCCGCGAAAATGGCTTAACCACGCTTGGGCACTATACCCGCATCAAATCTATTCAAGTTGAACTTGGCGATTATCAAAGCATTTTTTAATGCCTCAATCGCTCTAAAACCTTCAACCTAAATCACATATGCCGAGCAGTCTTTATAGATTGCTCAGGCAAACTGTTAGTAAAAAAAGGATAGTTATGAATATTAAAGAATATGATTACATTATTATTGGCGCAGGATCTGCCGGAAATGTACTCGCTGCGCGTCTTACCGAAGACAAAGATACCACCGTTTTACTCTTAGAAGCGGGCGGACCAGATTATCGCTTGGATTTCCGTACACAAATGCCGGCAGCTTTGGCCTACCCTCTTCAAGGTCGTCGCTATAACTGGGCTTATTTAACCGACCCTGAACCGCACATGAATAACCGCCGTATGGAATGTGGTCGTGGTAAAGGTTTAGGTGGCTCATCTTTAATTAACGGCATGTGCTATATCCGCGGTAACGCGATGGATTTAGAACAATGGGCAACTCATAGAGGCCTTGAAAACTGGACTTATGCCGACTGTTTGCCTTACTACAAAAAAGCCGAAACTCGTGACATTGGTGGCAATGACTACCATGGTGATAACGGCCCTGTATCAGTGGCTACACCAAAAAATGGCAACAATGTGCTGTTCCATGCCATGGTTGAAGCTGGTGTACAGGCAGGTTACCCGCGTACTGATGACTTAAATGGTTACCAGCAAGAAGGCTTTGGTCCAATGGACCGTACAGTTACCCCTAAAGGCCGCCGCTCAAGTACTGCACGTGGTTATTTGGATATGGCAAAAGGCCGTCCAAACCTGACTATTTTAACTCACGCGACGACCAACAAAATCTTGTTTAATCAAAAGCAAGCAATTGGTGTTGAATATATTATTGGTGCTGACCAAAACAACTTGCAACGCGCCTTGGTTAAACGCGAAGTATTACTTTGTGCAGGCGCAATTGCATCACCGCAAATTTTACAGCGCTCAGGTGTAGGTCAAAGTACCTTCTTAAAATCAATGGACATTGATGTGGTTCATGATTTGCCAGGCGTGGGTGAAAACTTGCAAGATCACTTGGAAATGTACTTACAGTATAAATGTAAGCAACCCGTTTCTTTATACCCTGCTTTAAAATGGTATAACCAACCTGCCATTGGTGCCGAGTGGTTATTCAATGGTACAGGTATTGGCGCAAGCAACCAGTTTGAAGCGGGTGGATTTATCCGTAGTTCGGATGAGTTTAAGTGGCCAAACATTCAATACCATTTCTTACCAGTAGCTATTAACTACAACGGTAGTAATGCCGTAAAAGAACATGGCTTCCAAGCACACGTGGGTTCAATGCGTTCACCTTCACGCGGTCGTATCAAACTTAAATCGAAAGACCCGTTTGTGCATCCAAGTATCTTGTTTAACTACATGTCGACTGAACAAGACTGGCGTGAGTTCCGTGATGCAATCCGTATTACACGTGAAATCATGCATCAACCTGCGCTTGATCCATATCGTGGTGATGAAATTAGCCCGGGTAAACATTTGCAGACAGATGCAGAGCTTGATGACTTTGTTCGTAACCATGCAGAAACAGCTTACCACCCGTCTTGTAGCTGTAAGATGGGCGAAGACGAAATGGCTGTTGTAGATGGTCAAGGCCGCGTACACGGTATGAATGGTTTGCGTGTGGTTGATGCCTCAATTATGCCGCTCATTATTACCGGTAACTTAAATGCAACCACCATTATGATAGCTGAGAAAATTGCAGACCAAATTCGTGGACGTGAAGCATTACCACGTTCAACTGCACCTTTCTATGTAGCTTCATAAAACCATTTAGGGCATATTTCTTATACAGAAATATGCCCTTAATTTAATAGGTACTGCATAAACATTAATAAGAACTATGTATGACAAAAAATAAGCGGCTATAAGCTAAACATTTACACAAATATGGCATGAAATAAAAATTAATCTATTTTTATATGCAAATTACCATCAAGTGGTTTAATTTTAACCACAATTATTTTAATTAATAATTTTCAAATGCTTATATAAAAATATCAGCAAAAAATAATCTTATAAAAGCTTAATTTGATTAAATATAAATCATATTTATGATTTTGATAGAACCCATTTATTATAAAAATTGTCTTGTCAATGCAAAATTAGTCTAAAATATAGAGTGTTTGCGATAATCCCAAGTAATTTTTCTTTTTTTAAAGTTCTCTGTTTTGGAGAATTTTACTTTCGCATTTATATCCGTTTTGTCTGGATACGCTGTCTAGGTTTCCTCACACCTTAAGTGACTCAAATAACTTATTTTAAGGTTCCCCTTGCATGAAAAAGTTTTTGAAATACCTTCTGGTATTAATCATTATTATTTTAATTGCAGGTATTGTTTTCTTGTTTAGACCGATTGCGTCAAAACAAGTGCAAACTGCAAAAGATGAGCCAGTTGTTGATGCCGTTCTTGTTGGCGGCGGCATCATGAGTGCCACTCTCGGTACTTACTTCACTGAGCTTGAACCAAATTGGCAAATTCGTATGTATGAGCGTCTTGACCAAGTTGCTCAAGAAAGTTCAAACGGCTTTAACAATGCCGGAACAGGCCACTCTGGCTTTATGGAAATGAACTATACCGAAGAGAAAAACGGTAAGATGGAAATTGCCAAAGCTGAAAAAGTTGCTTCTCAGTTTGAAGTAGCAAAACAGTTCTGGTCATATCAGGTAAAACAAGGTGTTTTAGCTGAACCGAAAACATTCATTAACCCAGTTCCACACATTGCTTTTGTTTGGGGCGATAACGTTCAGTTCTTAGAAAAACGTTATGCTGCCATGATTCAAAGCCCGCTGTTCAAAGGTATGAAATTTACTGAAGACCCAGCTGTGATTAAGCAATGGGCACCTTTAGTGATGAACGATCGTGACCCAACTCAAAAAGTTGCAGCGACGCGTATGGAAGTTGGTTCAGACGTTAACTACGGTTCAATCACGAATCAGTTAGTGAAACACTTAAGCCAAAACCCAAATTTCAAATTACAGACTTCAACTGAAGTTTCTGGCATCAGCCAAAATGATGACAAAACTTGGACTGTAACTTTCAAAGATTTGAAAACTGGTAAAACAGATCACGTTAAAACACGTTTTGTGTTTATCGGTGCAGGTGGTGCAGCGGTTAAATTATTGCAACTTACTGGTTTACCAGAAGCGAAACAATATGCTGGCTTCCCTGTAGGTGGTGAGTTCTTAATTACTGATAACCCAGCAATTACTGCTCAACATACTGCAAAAGTATATGGTCGTGCTGAACTTGGTGCGCCTCCAATGTCTGTACCACATATTGATACACGTTATATCGACGGTAAAAAATATGTATTGTTTGGACCATTTGCAACGTATTCAAACAAGTTCCTGAAAAATGGTTCACAGCTTGATTTACTTGCATCAACCAACAAAAACAACATTTTACCAATGACGACTGTTGGCTTGGAAAACCTTGATCTTGTTAAATACTTGGTCAGCCAAGTGATGATGTCAGACCAAGACCGTCTAAATGAACTTCGTAAATACTACCCAGATGCGAAAGCTGAAGACTGGCGTTTAAGCCAAGGTGGTCAACGTGTTCAGATCATCAAGAAAGAACCGGGTAAACCTGCGACACTTCAATTCGGTACAGAAATCTTTGCTTCTAAAGACGGCGCTGTAACTGCGTTGTTAGGTGCGTCTCCGGGTGCTTCGACTTCTCCATACATCATGCTTAACTTACTTGAAAAAGCTTTCCCTCAGCAAACTGAAGGTAAGTGGAATCAGAAGCTTCATGAAATCGTGGTTTCTTATAAGCAAGACTTGAGCAAAGACCCTGTGTTACTCGACAAAGTTCGCCAGTACACAAGTTCTACGCTTGGCTTGAACTATACATCTCCATTCAAAGCTGCAAACGATGAATCTGCTGCTGCCCCTGTTGCAAAAGCAAACTAAGTTTGACGATGTATAAGTAAAATATCAAAAGGATGAATTTCGATTCGTCCTTTTGTTTTTTTAAGACCTTAGTTGAGATATAGATTCGCTATGACACCTTTAAACGCATCACCTCGCCTCTTGTCATTTTGTTTTAAGCTCGTACTTGTTTTGCTACTGGCTTATCTTTTGTTAAGCGGGTTTTATATGTGGATGATTGGTGGTACAGCTATTTACGTCAGCTCAGCCGTATTATTTATTATAACAGCCTATGCATTTAAGCTCGGCAAGTACCAGAAAATCTGTTCGGTTTTAAATGTGCTCATGAGCGCAGCCGCATTATATTTCAGCACAGCTCATCTATTTTTCTCCTCTATTCAGTTCTTTATATTTTTACCTGCACTATTTTTTGTTCTACTGGCTTTTTCCCACCTAAATAAGCTTCGTAATGTATTTAAGGTTTTAATAGTGATCAGTTTATTGGTGTGGTCAGGTATACATTTTACACAGCTTAAACAACTTCAAGCCTATTATAAAACACAGCATACAGGTGAAAGCTGGCAACAATATGGCGCTTTGTAAGATCGTTTTCATTCTATGTTTGCCAACCAATACACGCTCATTTTCACGTGAAGTTCATCAGTAAAACTGAACATCATCTACAGAATTCCTTTTAAGAAAAAATTTTCATAACCATCTCATTTTTTTTGAAATATATCGAGCATATTAGTGATTGAATAGAATTCATCTACGCGTTAGATTAGCTGAATTATTTTTCTCCCTTTAATGTTGTAATTTATGAAAATTTTAGATGGCGGTTTAGGCCGTGAATTGGCCCGTCGTGGCGCTCCATTTCGTCAACCAGAGTGGTCTGCTTTAGCACTTATTGAAGCACCAGAAACAGTAAAAGAAGTCCACCTCGACTTTATCAATGCTGGTGCAGAAGTCATCACGACTAACAACTACGCGGTTGTACCATTTCACATTGGTCAGGAACGCTTTGAAACTGACGGCGTGCGTTTAATTAAAGTTGCCATCGAACAAGCGAAAAATGCAGTTAAAGAAAGCGGCAAAAATGTCAAAATTGCAGGCTGCTTACCACCATTATTTGGTTCTTACCGCGCAGACTTGTTCCAACCAGAACAAGCTAAAAACCTAGCTGAGCCTATCATTAACACATTGGCACCAGAAGTAGATTTCTGGCTCGCTGAAACCCAGTCTTGCTTAAAAGAAGTTGAAACAGTACACGCATTATTGCCACAAGATGGTAAGGACTATTGGGTGTCATTTACGCTGCAAGATGAAATTAAACAAGAACAAGCGTTACTTCGTTCAGGCGAAAACATGCAGCAAGTGGCTGATTTCATCAAGCAATCAAATGCCAAAGCAGTATTGTTTAACTGCTGCCAACCTGAAGTAATCTTGCAAGCGATTAATGAAATTAAAGGACTCATTCCTGAGTCTGTACAAATTGGCGCCTATGCCAACGCTTTCCCACCGCAAGATGAAAGCGCTACAGCCAATGATGGCTTAGATGAAATTCGTAAAGACTTAGATGCTCCAGCTTATCTTGGTTTTGCTAAACAGTGGCAGCAAGCAGGTGCAAGTCTGGTTGGCGGTTGCTGTGGTATTGGACCAGAACACATTGCTGAACTTTCTCAATTTTTTAAAGAATAAATACCATGTCTGCTGCCAAAATCGGATTGTTGTCTCTTACAGCGCTGGTATTTAGCTCTATGGTGGGGTCTGGTGTATTTAGCCTTCCCCAAAATATGGCTCAAGTTGCCAACGGCTCTGCCCTTCTTGTTGCATGGCTCATTACCGGAGTCGGCATTATTTTCTTGGCTCTTTCATTGTTGCATTTAACCCGTCAACGACCAGATCTAGATGGCGGTATTTATAACTATGCACGCGAAGGCTTTGGAGACCTCATCGGGTTTTGCTCGGCGTGGGGCTATTGGTTGTGTACTACCATTGGTATTGTTGGTTATGTGGTGATTGCCTTTTCAGGCGTCGGCATGTTTACCGACAGCAAAGACCACGTTATTTTTGGTGAAGGTAATACACTTTACTCACTGATTGGTTCAAGCATTTTTGTATGGCTGGTGCACTGGTTAGTAAGCCGAGGCATTAAAGAAGCTGCCATTGTGAATTTACTGGCAACCATTGCCAAAATTATTCCAATGGTGGTGTTCATCTTCTTTACCTTTATTGCCTTTAAGTTTGATTTATTCAAACTCAACTTAAATGATTTCTCTTTAAAAGTTCCCCTTTGGCAGCAAGTAAAAGACCTGATGCTCATTACCCTTTGGGTATTTACCGGTATTGAAGGTGCAGTGGTTTTATCATCACGTGCAAAAAACCGTCATGACATTGGCAAAGCGACCATTTTAGGTGTTTTACTGGCATTAAGTTTTTACGTGATGGTCACAGTCTTGGCTTATGGTGTGGTGAGCCGTGAAGCGCTTGCAGGCATGCATAACCCATCAATGGCGACTATTTTGCAGCAACTCATCGGTCTACCGGGTACCATCATTATTACTATCGGCTTGATTATTTCAGTTTCATCGTCTTATTTAAGCTGGACGTTATTTGCCACTGAAATTCCATATCTAGCTGCAAAAAATGGTGCATTCCCGAAACTATTTTTAAAGAATAATCAGAACAATGTACCCATTTCATCACTTTGGCTCACTACTATTGTGGTACAAGGCTCTCTGATTGCTGTGTATTTTTTCAATAAAAACTACACTCAGCTTTTACTGATTTCATCGGTGATGATTTTGCTGCCTTATTTTCTGGTGTCGGCTTTTTATCTTAAAGAATCGATTCGCCATAAACGCACGCCGCATATTGCGATTGCAAGTGTTGCTTCAATCTATGCACTTTGGTTGCTCTACGCGGCAGGCTTAGACTTGCTGCTGTTGTCTGGCGTGTTGTATTTGGTTGGCTTGGTTATTTTTTCAATCAGCTACTTTGAGCATAAAAAATCGCTCAAACAAAACCAGCTTAATTAATCACTTCAACCACTGTTGAGCCTGTCAGCAGTGGTTTTCTAAAAACAAAAATTCTATTTTGAAAGCTGCGACTGCTTTAAATGCAACCTTAAAATACGACGTAATTCTAAAATTGCCTCTGGTGAGGTTTGTATTGAATGCCCACCTTTAATAATCAGCTCCGACTGCTCCCCACCTAAATGAGAACTTTGATACGGTACAATTCCATCACTCATTTTTGACTTATCTGTGCTGCCATTTATGTTCCCCATAATCGAGTGATAGACCACATTGGACGATGGCTGAATGGCTTGAGTGAGCTTCATAAAGTTAGATGAACGACTTAAATTACTCGCTCCGTTTTCAATTAAGCCTTTTCTGAGTTTTGTATTTTTCTCATCTCTCATTTCAACTGCAATAAAAAAGTCAGCAGGCAAACGAATAATACGACGGGCAATTTGGGTAAACCATCGATCAGCGTAGTCAGTGCCATGATGCGGTGCCGAAACAAAAACAACCCGCTTAAAATAAGGCAAAGCTTTGAACTGAAAACGCTCTAGCACCACCGGATTTTCTTTTAAACGGTTTAGCTGGGCTTCATTCATTTTTTGCATGGCTTGTTCTGAAACATCGGCATCGCTTACTAGCAACCGGCTAATCACTCCGCCCATACTATGCCCAACCAACACGGCATCATGTGCAGCATAGCTGTCTTTAGCAACATTTTGAAAAGCTTGATTCAATAATGAATAAATCTGAAAACGACTTTCAAAAATCGGCATGTTGGTTGAATAAAACACCTGCCAAACTTGATAGTTTTTCCTTAATTCAGCATCGCCCATAATGTCATTGGTTAGACTCACCCACGCTTCTGGGCTACTGGCCAAACCATGCACGAACACAATGATTTTCTTATTCGGGTTAAAGGGTTCCAGCATATATAAATGCGGCATGATCAAATTGGCTTCTTTATTAATTAAAGACCAGTAACCTGCTGCACCTAAATTATATTTTGACAGCCAAAGTCCATATGGTGCCGAATAGTTTGCCGTGAGCGGATAGTCCACACCTTCAACTTTTACACGCTCCTGCCGATAGGGGTCGAACATGGAAATTTCCAAATCTGCCCCAGCAATGACTTGATCGGCTGTGGCCTTTTGTTTTGGGTAGGCAATGGCAGTCACTGGAAAGAAGCGTGGTAAATGTATGTTGGGATTGCTCTGGTGAGCGTAAAAAGCGTCGGGGTCTAAAATGAAACCATGATTTACATCATGCTCCTTACGTCCCACAATAAATTCGGCACCTAACCCATCCTTACGGTTGACGGTATTAAACCCTGAAAAGTTCATGTTATAGCTAGAGCGAAAGGTATCGACTTCAATGTTTTGTACATCTACTGCATGGTCAAAATTTACATGGTACTCATGCCCATCTGCTTTTAGTAGCGGTGGAAAATGAAGCGTATTTAAATGATTAAAATACGTGGTCATGAGCTTTGACAAAGCCACATTATAAAAAATACGTACCTGATTTTGTCGATGGTCAAATACCCGATCGAAAGGTGACTCTTCAGAATCAAACAAATAGACATAGCTATAGCGCGAGCTTTTATCAAACAGTGCTAACTCTTGCTCGACACAACGATTATTTTTACTACCCACATTACACTGGCTACTACGTCCCACATCTAAAGCTTTGGCTAAGTAAATTTCACTCAGCGCAGCATAACGTTCTTCTCGGCTGCTATTTTCAGACAGCCCCTGAATTTTCTTTAAACAATCTTCAAAATTTTGCAGACAAGACTTTTCATTTTCTTTGACCAAATACAGTAAGTTTTGGGTTTGATGACTTAAAGTATTGTCAGTCAAAATACTTTCATTTTTACTTTTTAAAGCGCTACTTAAGTTACTTTCTTTTAAATGAATGACCTGACAACCGCTGAGCAGTCCCATTATTGCAAGCACTAAATAATGGCCAGACTTTGTCATTGTGCATTCCTTTATCGAATGTATTTCCCCATTCGTCATTATGCCTGTAAAGCTGTGAACGAACAATTTCAGCTCAACTTCAATGATGCTTTATTGAAAAAATAAAAGCCCGAATTTTTTTAAATTCAGGCTCTTTCAACAGCTCTGTTTAAGCTTGTTTAAACTTCTGCTGTGAAGCCAAATAAGAAAAATAAAGGATAGGTAAAATAAACGGCGCTACACTCCAAAAGTCAAAATAGACATAAAGCACAGCCCCCATAAAAGCACCAATCACAAAGCCAATGACAATACTGGCGCTTTTAAGCAGACTGGCTCGATTGGCCTCATTATTGTTTTTTAGCAAGTTGGCAATATCAATCCCAAGCTGGGTGGTATTGCCTGTCATCATGGTGCTTGGGCTAATATTTTTAATGAGGGTTTTACTTGAAGTATTACGAATAGCTAAAGCAATTAAACCGAGGCCACCCGTGATAGCAACCGTAATCGAATCAGCATTTTTAAATGGCTCAAAGTAAAGCCCAGCAGTCATAAAGGCACACAGGAAAATAGCTTCAAACAAAAATAAATAACACAGCGTTTTGTGTTTGGCCTGACTACGGTCAATTAATAGTTTGGTAATCACCACCGTCAAAATAAACAATGGAATAGCAGCAAGTTTAATCCAGACACCTGTACCGCCCTTCACCAAAGCCGCCCCTGCCAGCACCAAGTTACCCGTTACATGCGCGGTAAAAAAACCAAATAACGCAATAAAGCCAATGGTATCAATTGCTCCACCCACCATAGTCAGTAAAACAGGATCTCGACATAGTGCCCACGTACTTTGTGTCTCTTGTTGAATTGAGGTCTCTGGCATTACACTTCCTATCAAATATTGGTTTTTTAATTAGAAATTTTTTGTCAGAAATTTAATATAAATTTCGATCTTTAATAACAACAGATCTTTATGTAAAAACCTAGCTGTTCATTTTAAGTCAGAGTGTATTTAAACCAGATACAATGCAATTGGACTTTTTATTTTTAAAGCTAAGGTATTTTAAATGCATCACTAAGATGCATTTAAAAAGTTATCTGTCTGTTGAGCTTGCTCATAAGCCTCAATAAACTGGGTTTGCGGTATCTCTTGTTTAGGGGCACTACAAGTTACTTTCTGTTTGGCAGCTTTTTTATCCCGCTCTTCTCCACTGGCACTACGACGTGATTCATAGACCCTTCTTTGACGGAAATAACTAAATGGTTCTACGTTACTTAAAAAACCATACTTAGAGTCATGAACATAATTTAAATAGAATTTTTTAATATCATCATTGACATCTTTATGCCAACTCTCAAATTGCCAATCTTCGATACTAATCATATATTCATATGCAGTTGAGACAGGTGAAAAAACTCTAAAAATATTAAAACCATCTTTCTTAGAAGCAGTTGCTTCTTTTAGTTTCTTCAATCTTTGCATTTCAGTTGCCATATCAGATGGGCCAACTGGTATGTATTCACGGAATTTATTTTCCTGACGTACACGCTGACTCACAGAAAGCTCATTTCCAGCACGGGCAATCGTACCGTATGCACTGTAGTAAAGTTTCATACACCCTTTAATCTGCTCTTGAACACTTCCTTGACTTGGCGTAGCTGCTTTTACAGCATCATAATATTTTTGAGAGTCTGGTTGAATTTCAAACTGTTCTTTGAATAAATCCTTAAAGTTCTGTTGCAGTTCTTCATAACTATACATTCTGACACCTGCTTGTACAGCGTCATCAAGCATATGTTTTAACGGAATTCGGGCAAAATTGTCATTTACTCCCTGACTATCTGGTTCATACCCCCCACCCACGTCAGAATGTACCCCCGGATATACCACCTCTTTCCAGTTAGGGTTTGCTAACTTATTGTCTTTATGAATAACATCTACTGGGAAAGCAAAACGAACCTCATTACCAGCAATATAATGTGAACAGTTTTGAACCCGCTCATCTACCACCAAATCACGTTCTAAAAAAGGTAAGCTATTGCTTAAATTTGTAGCAGGCAAACCAAATGAAGCAACCGTATCGAAAATTCCTAAAAACTTAAACTCAATTGGATATTTGCCTTGTCCATAGGTAAGCCCATCGCAGTTTGATTCACACTGCCCTATAAATTGATTTGTAAATGCACGGGCAAGTGCAGCACCACGCGAAAAACCAAACACAGAAATATTAATTTTCTTAATGAGTCTGTGATCTTTTAAATTTTTGTCGACTTCTGCAAAGCTATAATTCTTTTTTTCACCTACATATTTTTTAACATCTTTTTCTGCCTTTTGTGCATTAAAAATCAAGACTTGTTTTAAGGCATCATTTAACTGGTCTTCACCATAATCTAGTCGCCTTGCACCTCCTAAACCAACGCCCATACCTAACAGGCTATAGTGATCCTGAAAGTTAGAAATCGCTCTTTGAAAGATATTTAACTCAGCATTAAATCTGGTTCCTACACCAGAGACATATATTGCATAATTGGGTGATGTTTTCTTGTTTTTATCGGCCATTTCCTTATCTCTTAATGTGTTAGCATTTTTCCATAATCGAGCAGGATTGGACCATTTTTTTTCTTTTTTATCAGCATCCTCATTATTTCCAGTACCATCAAAAAAAACTGAAATATTCACGACATCACTACAGTCTTGTTTACATACTGGTTGGTCATTTGAAACATCATTATTTAAATTAACAACACGTTGTAAATTATCACTAATCATTTATTTCTATCTCTTTTTATTTCTTATGAATCTTCTTCCAGATTTCAGTTCGCCAATCTAGTCCCTTTTGAATAGGTTCAGGCCAATCATTTGAAGTTGATATTTCAACCGTATCATCGGGATATAAGTGAGCTGCTAAATATTTTTTGCCTTTTAACTGCTCTTTGGTAATAATGACTCTATTTTTTGAAGTATGTACTTCCCCTGTGTTTGCATCTTTCCATGTAATTGTTTGCGGTCCCAATTTTACTGGTGCAGAACTCATTCCCCCACCAAAACCTGCTCCAATTTCATGACCATTTAATGTCACGTCATAGCCTGTATAAGCAGGATTATAGTTAAAAGATGTGGTTCCCATATAATAAGTCGCATTTGGGCCAATACCTGCACAGCCAGCTGCACTCAACATTAAGCTTATTGGTAATAACAATACTTTCTTTAAACTCATTTCACTAAACCTCACTCTATAACTCAATTATCAAATTTATAAAAACTTATGATTTTATGAATTTGATAACTTATAATTTAATACTAACTATTTGATAAAAATTATCTACTTCAGCCTTAGCGACATATCAGTTTATTAATAAGAAAAATAGTATTTATATAGTTCAACTAATATACTCTTCCCAAACTTATTTAGCTTTTTTTAATTCATGCATCCACTTCATCCCTTTTTCTGTTGGATCAGGCCAATTATTAGAAGTAGTTATCTCAACCGTATCGTCAGGATAAAGATGTACTGCTAAATATTTTTTTCCTTTTAACTGTGCTTTAGTAATAATCACTTGGTTTTTAGCTTTATGAATTTTATCACTTGCTGATTCTTCCCACGTGATTACCTGTGGGCCTATCTTCACTGGTTCTGTACTCATCCCCCCACCAAAACCAGCTCCAATTTCATGACCATTTAATTTCACCATATAACTTGTATAATCAAGACTATAATTAAAAGATGTGGTTCCCATATTATAAGTTGCATTTGGACCAAAACTAGCGCAACCAGCCATACTTAACATCAAGCTCATAGGCAATAGTAATATTTTATTTAAAATCATAGTGTTTATTCTCTTTACTGTCTTAATTGGCCTAATAAGCTAAGACCTTTTTCTGTAGGCATAGGCCAGTTATTTGAAATCGTTATTTCTACGGTTTCATCAGGATAAATATGTACTGCTAAGTATTTTTTCCTTTTTAACTGCTCTTTCGTAAGAATAACTTGATTCTTTGCCACATGCTTTTTTTTACTATTTGTTTCTCCCCATGTAATGACTTGTGAACCAATCTTAACTGGAGAAGTATTCATGCCTCCACCAAATCCTCCTCCAATTCCCTCACCATTTATCTCAGTCATATAAGCATGGTAAGAAGTAAAATATTGAAAGGATGTTGTACCCATATAATAAGTCGCATGTGGAGCAAAACTAACACAGCCTACAAGACTAAATATCAAACCCAATATTAGTAATAATCTATTCGACCGTTGCATTTTATTCATCATAAAATTTATTAGCTCGCATTTGCTACAAGTTGGACCATCACTTCATCCATAGATATTTTTTTATCTTTTAAGCGTTCTAGTTTTTGATTTAACCCTTTATCTGTTAAAAAGTTTTCTTTATAAATCAATTTTAAACAAATAAAATTTAAAATATCTCGTGTACCAAATAAGTTATACGCTCTAGCCTCAGGAATAGATTTAATAACAAATTGATATAACTCTTTATCTGTCATATCACTAATAAGAAATTCATTATTGAGTTTTAAATAGTAAATAAGATTATCAGGGAAAGTTGCCTCAACCATCATTTCTTCTTGTTCAACAGTAAAATGTAAAGGAACTTGCACATAAGGTAATTGTTCAACCCGTTCGTTTATTCCCCAAATTACTTGAAGTTTTCCCAACCTATCCCAATACCACCAACTTTGAAGAGGAGTAAGTAAGTCTTTAATCTGCTGAGCATTGAATACAGGTCCTTCGACATACAAAGTTTTATTTTCTTTATGGCCAACCAAGGTAGCCAAGATTACAGGGTCCCAAAATGCCAAAAACATTTCGAGTCCACCTTCAAATTTTACTTCTAAAAATTTTCGTAGGTGCTCAAACAAATAATTGAAGGACAAAGGGCTTACTATAATTGTCATGCGAGGCGTGCCTGCAATATTTTGTTGTATCCATTGCCATTCTTGTGATGAAAAATCTTGAGGGAGTTGAAGTAAATGAGGAGACACAGCTTTTGCCTCTTCACCACTGGCTTCTAACAAAAGGCATTTTTGACGTAGGTGCTCAAATTTCTTTAAGAAACTATCATCTTGTGCAGCATCTGCAAGTGCAAAAACGTTTAATCCAACTTCTGCTAATGAGTGTTGCTGATATGTTTTAAAAAATGTCTGAAGCGGTAATTTAGCAACCATTTATCGACCATCCCCTTTGTTTACAAATGCACCTTTTTGTGCTGCTCGTCTCGCCAAACATTCCCAACACACGTTATTTGGAAAAATCGGTAAGGTCGGTGCTTCACTTGCCCCAGTTGTAAAAAGGTGTTGACCCGCCTTGGCTGTAAATTTTTGCGGAGTAATTACTGTTACACCTGATGCATCAATTCTTAATGCACTCTCTTTAGCCCTTAAGACAATTTCTTTAGGACTATTGATTTCAACTTTTCCTTCTGATGAAGTAATTTTGATATCTAATCTTGCAGATGCATCTAGTACATTATCTTGAGCCTGAATATCAAACTTACCTTTAGCAGCATAAATTTTTAAGTCTTCTTGTCCTGCAAATAAGCTTACTTTTTTCTTCGCATTTAAAATCAGACTTTCATCTGTACTTGTATTAATAGATTTTCCACTACCAAGCGTAATGCTTTCAGATGCTTGAATATGGATATCTTTTCCTGACGTTAAACCAATACTTTCAGGAGCAGCTAAAAGTATGAGTGCATCTTTCATGGCTTTTAGGTCTTTCCATTGAGATTCTATTTTTTTGATATAGATCTCAACATTTTGAAGCATATCTGCTGCCTCAGCTTGCTGCTTACCTGCATATTCAGATAAAGCTTTCATACGCTCTAAACCATCGGAAAGATTTTCAATGGCTTCTTTTGCTTCGAGTTGTGTTTTTTGAGCACCCGGTTGAATGAAAGTTGAAACATATAGTCCTTTACTACGAATCGCACCAGCTAAATCAGACCTTAATTCAAACCCTTGACCTCTTCCATCACTCTCAGCCTTATCTTTAGGATGACTTAAGTTACCTAGATTTAACTGACTCACCCCATGACTACTGTGGAGTTGAGTACTAATTTGCCCAGTCGTATCATCAAAACGAAGTTGGTTAAATCCAGACCCGCCGACCTCTTTAGAGCGAATACCACTTAACTTTTTGGTATCTGGCAGCTGACCTTTAATATCAAATTTGGTGGGTGACCGTTGCCCTTCATGAATTCGCCCTGTAACAAATGGACGGTCAATATTTCCATCAAAAAAGTCTATTACAACGATTTCACCTACTCGTGGCAAAAAGCGGGCACCGTATCCTTCCCCTGCCCATGGCGTTAATACATCCACCCAAGCAGAATCTGTATCATTGTCATTACTTCCTGCACCTCCATCATGTTGGTGATCATCGGTACGGGTGAATAAAAAACGAACCTTGATACGGCCCCATTCATCTACATGAATTTCTTCTCCCTCTAAACCCACTACTTTGGCTCGTTGCACATGGGCCGAGGGACGATGTATTAATGGCTCAAACTCTGGAACAATATCGATATAACGGCGTACAACCATGAGTTCATTGGCTTGTCGTTCTTGCGCTCGATCATGACTGACTTGCCAATGGCTCAAACTTAATAGTTGCTCAACTTGGTCCCGTATATCTTTAGGCAGGTTATTCTGGTTATAAAACCGCTTACTTAAAATCAAAAACTCTTTATCAGAAATTTCATGATTTCTTTCAAGTTCAGGATGTTCATTTAACTGAAACCAATAACCAACTTGAGCATCTCGTACACTGCTTTGAGCAATAAAATACTTTGCCTGCAAAGCGTGATATTGATTTAATTGTTTATTTAGTTTTTCAATCTGACTGTTACTTGAAGTAGTTGCCTGATCTTCTCCATTTAGGTCCGCAATCCAAGCAGGTGACATTGTCCATGCCTGTTCAAGACTTAAACTTTCATTATCACGCTGTGAACTATGCTGATGTGCGCTTAAAACACAGCCACTTGCATCTTCTTGACTTAAATTATCTGCTTGCCAACGTTGAAGATGGATTGCCGTGGGTTGCAACTCTCTTTGTGCAATAAAACTGGTAATACTGTCATTTTGTTCAGTTGCATCGCTTCTATGATAGCGAATAGCTCGGCGCTCTAAGACTTTATATTCATTATTATGATCAATAAGGCGTAGTTTTTGAGGCTCAATCGTCTGGCTATTACTCAAGACCATGGTCTCTGATTCATCAATTAACCAGTTGATACCCTCTTCCCGCATGAGACGGGTTAAATATGCATAATCACTTTCATTTGACTGCATAGAAAAAGGTCGGACATCATAATTCTTAGCTAAGCCATTGCTATCTATTTGTAAACTAGAGGCAAATAAGGGGCTTTTGTTTTGCCATTCTTTAAAAATAATCTCAATTATTTCTACCGCACTTTTATTCATAAACACCCGACTATTACGTCGTTTGTGCCATAAACTGGTCGCATCTTGCATAGTCAGTTTATATAAGCAAAGAGCGCCATCGCTTTGCCCTTGACTCGCCCCTGTAATAATTCCTGTCGTTCTAAATAATTTACCCGAATCTGTTACTTGTTCTACTGCAACCTGACAACCAATAAATTGTTTTAAAGAAATATAAGGATTTGTTGATAAGCAAATAAGCTCCGCAGAGAGACCTTCATTAATTGCATGAAAACCATCAATACGTTGTAAAAAAACCTGACTATTTATTTCTGGATTGGCAAAATAAATATGCAGTGCCCGTTTTTGTGAAGCAAAACCAATTTTATCTAAGAAATCAAAAATATTATTTAACATTGTTATTTTAACCACAAATTAACTTACTCATATTAACAAACAGATACAAAACAATCAATAATATTTTTGTATTAAAAAGTTATCTTAAATAAATTATTTCACTTTATTGAATAAATATTCTGCAATCAAAAACATAAATGCTTCTATCGTTAAATCAATTTGGCCTCTAAAACCGCTCCGACTATGATGAAACAGTGACTTTTACTCAAAATTTATAGTTGCGCGACCTGTCTGTGTATTTATCACCGTTTAGAGCGTCAATATTCTCCAAAACTCATGCATAAGCTTGGAAAGTTAAGTCTACAAAGCCCAGAAGTGCCGCGTGATTTTGTAAAAACCATGCTTCGAACGATGCAACAGTATCAGTCATAAAGTTACGGTTTGATTAAAGCAAATCGGCCAAATTTCTAATTTCTTCCATCACCGCCTTACAGGCAGGGGTTAAATAGCCATGTTTAGAAATAGACAAAGAAATATAACGCTTGAGCGCAGGGTTAATAATTTTTGCAGCTTGAATTGAGGTGTATTGGCTGGCCTTCTTTAACGCTTGCGGCCCCAGCATGGTATACATACGAGACTCGGAAACCAAATGGGTTTGTAAACTAATCGAGTCAGCTTCAAACACAATATTCAGTTCAACCCCATTTTCATAAGCCATGTGGTCTAAAAAGTTTCGCCAGTTACTTGGCCTGCAAAACGTGACCAGCGGTAACTGACTTACCTCTTTAAAGTCGACTTCATTGGCCTGAGTGAGCGCATCTCCTTCACAGCCGACCAAATAGGTATCGGCTTCGGTAAGGTAAACATCGCCTTGTTTAGGTGTCGGGTTGAACCGATAGAGTATGGCTAAATCAACACTGCCATCTTCCAGCCATTTTTCTAAGTGCACCCCTTGCCCTTCACGCACCGACAGTTTAATTAGGGGATATTTCTCTTGAAGCACTTTATACAGAGTCGATAACAACGGATGTGCAGTAGACGGCAAACTGGCAATACGAACCGTCCCGATCGGGGTATCGGTCGAGTGCAAAATTTCATTATTGAGTTGATCGGTTACGTTTAGCCATGAACGAATTTTAGGAAGTAAATGCTGGCCTAAATCGGTCAGCTCGACACCACGTCCAGTTCGGTTAAATAAACGACCACCACATTGCGCCTCAAGCTCGTTCATTTGCCGACTAATTTGCGGTTGGTTAGTGTTATGCAGCATCGCAACTTTGCTTAAGCTACCGAGTTCCACCGCGTCTAAAAATATTTTCCATAATTCATAATTCATCGATTCTTCCTAAATCGTAAGTTGGCATTTTTGAGCCATACATTTTCAGTATAACTGAAATTCAAGAATTGGTAATTCCTACATAGCTCACCTATTTCTATACTCCAATCATGTTCTCTACAACACGATTTAAGTCAGATTAAGAACCAGAGAATATTTAATTACACTGTATAGGAAGTACGATTATGAGTTTAGATTTACGTGGATTAACCCCAGCACCTGTGACTCCTTTTACCCGTGACGGACAAGTAGACCATAATGCAATTCAACGTTTAGGTTCATGGTTAGGCAGTATTGATGGTGTGAAAGGCTTGGTTGTTCTTGGGCATGCAGGTGAAGGAACATTCTTGTCGCAAAAAGAACAAATGCAAGTCATCGAAAGCTTTGTTAAATCGGTAGATGACAAAATTCCCGTAATCGCTGGGATTACGCTCGAAGGTACTTCGGTTGCAGCAGAAGAAGCAAAACGTGCAGTGAGCGCGGGTGCTTCGGCAGGCTTAATCTACCCTTCACACGGCTGGTTGCGTTTTGGCTATCAAAAAGGCGCACCACAAGACCGCTATAAAGCGATTTATGAAGAAAGTGGTTTGCCATCTATTTTATTCCAATATCCAGATGCAACGAAAGCCACTTACGACCTAGAAACTCTACTCGATATTTCTGCACAGCCAGGCGTATTTGCCATGAAAAATGGTGTGCGTAACATGCGCCGCTGGGATGTGGAAATTCCGATTATTCGCCGTGAACGCCCAGACTTACAGGTGTTAACGTGCCACGATGAATATTTGCTTCACACCATGTTTGATGTAGACGGCGCATTGGTTGGCTATGGCAACATTGCCCCTGAACTGTTAATTGAAATGATTAAAGCAGGTAAAGCTAAAGATTACGCTAAAGCACGTGCGATTCACGACCAATTATTACCAGTGACTCGCAATGTTTATCACCGTGGTTCACACATGGAAGGCACAGTCGCGCTTAAACATGCATTGGTTGCTCGCGGAATTTTGGACCATGCCACTGTGCGTTCGCCACTGCTTCCACTGGCAGATGGTGCTGAGCAAGAAATTCATGATGCGATGCGTCAAGCTGGAATTGGCAAGGTCGATTTAACCCAAGCCGTTGCTTAAATTCTATTCGGGCTAGCATGTACGCTAGCCTTTTTTTCCTGTACGCTGCCTGAGGCCAAACATCGGGCATGTCTCTTAAAAACAATAATAAAAAGCATGCAAACTGTGGTGAACAGGTAGTGCGAAATAGAACAACAAAACTACGAGGAATGTAGTGATAAGGAGATATAAGATGACAAATCTAGCGGATGTAGAACAAATTAGTCATCATCAAAAAAATGCGGAAATTATTGCAAGACTTGAACGGCTACCCGTCACTGGTCGATTGCAATTTATGCGAATTACCATTGGTATAGCGACCTTTTTTGACGCTTATACTGTTCTAGCAATTGCCTTTGCTTTACCCCAACTCATTACCGAATGGCACCTGACGCCTGCCTATGTTGGTGCGATCATTGCCGCGGGCTATGTCGGGCAACTGGTCGGTGCGATCTTTTTTGGTTCTCTTGCCGAAAAAGTCGGGCGTTTAAAAGTGCTGTCTTTTACCATTTTACTGTTTGTGGCAATGGACATTTCTTGTCTGTTTGCATGGAGCGGAATGTCGCTGTTAATTTTCCGTTTCTTACAAGGTGTTGGCACAGGCGGTGAAGTGCCTGTTGCGAGTGCCTATATTAATGAGTTTATTGGTGCAGAAAAGCGCGGTAAGTTTTTCTTGCTCTATGAAGTTTTATTCCCACTTGGTCTTATGTTTGCAGGCATGGCAGCATTTTTTCTGATGCCAATTTACGGCTGGAAAGTCATGTTTATTGTAGGCTTAATTCCATCTTTACTAGTCATTCCTTTACGGTTTTTCTTGCCTGAGTCACCACGTTGGCTTGCTTCAAAAGGCCGTTTTAAAGAAGCCGATCAAGTGGTTAAAAGCTTTGAAGACGGTGCCATCAAAAGCGGTAAAACTTTGCCTGAACCTGTGGTTAAAGAAATTAACCCACAAGGCATGGCAAAAACCGACTGGCGCGAATTGTTCCGTGGCATTTACCGCAAACGTACCTTTACCTTGTGGGGCATGTGGTTTTGCGTGTATATGGTGAACAATGCCATGGTGACTTGGCTGCCATCTCTTTACAAACAACACTTTGGCCTATCGCTTCAAACCAGTTTAGGTTATGGCTGGATTACCTCGGGTGTGGGTGTGATTGCCTCTATTATCTGCGCCTTAATGATTGATAAAGTCGGCCGCCGCCCTTGGTACAGTGCAGCGTTTTTCTTAGCGATCATTCCTCTCATGAGCCTCTCGGTTTTAGGCGCAAAATCGGCGATGGAAGTTGTGATTTTCGCAACGATTAGCTATGCCATTTTGCAGACCATTTCATTCTCTTTATACCTTTACGCTGCCGAACTTTACCCTACTCGCCTACGTGCGATGGGCATTGGGTTTAGTACTGCTTGGCTACGTGCCGGCTCTGCAATTGGGCCTGTTATGGTGGGTCTCGTGGTTGGTGGTTACGGAATTCAATATGTATTTAGTGTGCTTGCCGTTGTAGCGCTCATTGGTGGCCTTGTGACCTTCTTGTTTGCCATTGAAACCAAAGGCCAAGTGCTCGAAAAACTCTCTCCTTAATTCATCCATTTCATAAAAAGCTTGCCTAACCTCAGCGTTAGGCAAAGGGCTTATTCATGCTTAAAAAAGGAATTTAAAATGAATAAATATTTGCTATGGGGCTGTATTGGTTTAGGCAGTGTGAGCAACGCTTATGCAGAACTTCCTCAAGAATTTGGCAAGTTAGAATTAAAACTCAATACCCGTTACTGGAACGATGAAGGCACTGCCCACCCCTCGCTTGCTAACCCTTCGCCTTCGTCGAGTGAATATGAACAAAGTGCTTTAGGGCTTGAGTTAAATTATCAGTCACCGTACATGTGGGACTGGCTTGGGGTAGATGGTTCACTTTATGCCGTCACCAAGTTATTTGACTCTGGCAAACCGAGCGCTCAGCTTTTAGAGGTCGAAAATAACGGCAAGCTCGATCAAAACTTTGCGACTTTAGGACAGCTCTACATCAAGGCAAAACTTGGTGATAAAGGCGAAATTAAATTAGGTCGCCAGTTGCAAGACTCGCTGTTACTTAAAAGCACCAATAACCGCGCAGTGCCCGACACTTTTTCGGGTGCGAGTGGTCAGTTTCAATTGAATGATCAGCTACAAACTTACATGGCTTACTATGACCGCTGGAAACCGCGCAGCATGGACTCTTTTGAAAAACTGGTGACTGAAAATGACGAGCGGATTGATTATGTCGGTTTACTTGGTGCCAAGTATCAGTACAAAAACTGGAGCTTGAATGCCGAATATTTAAATAGCAAAGATTATTTAAAAAAGTACGGAGCGATTGCTCAATATAAACTGCCCTTGCATGGCTTGGTGTGGACATTTAACACAGGTGCTTTTTTCTCGCGTGATGACGGCAAGCTGTTTAAATGCGGTGCCGAGTCCGAGCTGGACTGTGTCAAAGGCCAAGACATTAACAACCGTGGCAATGGTTATTTTGTCGATGTAAATGTAGCCAAGAATAATATTGAAGGTGGCATTGCCGTTTCAAAGTTTGATGGTTTTTGGATAGAAGATAACTTTGCTGTGCACTCCGACCGTAACTCGGTTTTGACGCAAGACCACGGCACCAACCCGTTTCCGACCTCTGCGACCATTGGCCCTGACTTTACCAATAATGATGAAACCGCTGTTGCCCTTCGGCTGAAATATAACTGGAAAGACTATATGAAAGGTTTAAAAACCGAAGCGAAGTATATTTATGGCTTTGGCGCGCACCAAAGTAACATCAGCAGTGATGTTGAAGGTAAAGAGCGTTACTTTGACTTTACGGTAAGTTATGCCTTGCCGTGGGTGAAAAACTTAGATGTGCGTTATTCATTTTTGCATTATGAGTCAAAGTTTGAAAATGCAAACCTAGGTGAAAAAATAAATGGAATGACGCGTAAAGATTGGGACCAGCACCGAATATTTATTAATTACCGTTATACATTTTAAGAGCAGGCTAAACGTTTAGTTTAGCTTTATTATTTTTATTAATTTATAGCTTTAGAGATATTAACTTTTGAGTTTAATTAAAATATAAATTTATATTTAAAATTTTTATAATATTTTATTTAAATTGAATTGACCTGTTAAAAACTTATGATTATTATGGTCTCGCTGGCCTACATTGCCAGTCGGTTTTGACAGACCGAGTATACAGCGTATCAGGTTTATACTTCCTGAGTATCAGACTTGTGCGCAACCTGCACCTCCCCCTTACCGTTGCGGTAGGACGGGAGGGGGACGCGCTTGCGCGTGCTGGTGTATACCCAGTCTGTCAACCCCTTCTCGTTCTACCACCCAAATCAATTGACGGTGATTTTTGGTGGTAGAGCTCCATAAATTTTTAGGAGTTAACCATGACCTTTTTTAGATTAATCCCCTCTCCCTTATAAACTTTTTATTTATTTAAAATTTGGGTTTTCTATTATCTAAATTTTCAAATTTATAAATTATTTTTATTTTAAAATTTAAGTCATTCTATTTTATTGCTTTTATAGGCGGGTTAACTATTGCCTTTAAAAATGATTTTAAAACTTAAAATATAGCGGTTTATTTTTTCTCATTGATATATCCCCAATCATTACGAGAATAATATGAAATTTTACAAAACTATTTTGGTTTTAGGCCTTGTGATCGGTGATTACAGCGTTTCGGGTTGTGATCTTCGCACGCAGCAGGAGTTTGAAAAAATTTGCCTGTCTGGTGGGCATACCCAAGCCAGTTGCGACTGTATTTACCAACGGCTCGAACAAGTGTATTCGCCTCAGCTTATGCAACGCCTAGAACATGTCAGTTTGCAAAGTCCTGCTCTCCCACAGGACTTTGCCCCTACTTTTTTTAGCGTGATGCGGCGGTGCGATAAAAAAGACATGGGCTAAGCGTTTGGTTTAGCTCCCTTATCTCTGTGTCGCAATGGTGGATTACTTTAAATCAGCGCAAAAAATTAAAGTTCTGTTGTGGCACGGGGGCCTTGGGGGGAATTTGATTGTTCCAAATAAATTAAGATTAAAAAATTACAGTGAACTCATATTTCTATAAGCTATAGATTTTTAATAAATTATATTTCATTATTCATTCTACATTTAACAACTACTAATTATTCAAATGTTTAAAACTGAAAATTATTATCACGTAGAGTATTGGGGAAATCAGGGAATAACTCAAACCTGTCTAATGAGTCTTTGTAATTTAATTCAAACTCATTCAGATTTAACCTATGCTTTGCTTCTTACCAATGAGCAGACTCATGCCTTTATTATTAAAGACGAAAATGAGAGCTTTTATGTGATACGCTCAGGTTTTACCTCTGGATATATGGGTGAAGGACCTAGGGGCTTAGCAACAGCACTAACATTATTAAAAAGACATGAGATAGAAACAGAAGAAATCTTGGTAAGTTCAAAAATTTTAAGAAACGCAAATAATTCTACTTTGAATGACTCAGAGATTGAGCTTCTATTTAAACAAGAAATTATCCGCCCAATCAGACTACACGATTATATCTATCCTTTTACAAAAGAAGTTTCTGCAACTAATAAGTCTAAACGCTACTATCCTCTAGAACTACCTTATTCAATTTTAGATGATAGAATTTTTGACCTTGCTCTACTTTTTAAGCACGATCCTGACTCAGCTCTTCTAAAAGCTTATAAGCGTCTAGAAGATATTGTTAGAGATCGCACCAAGTTAACTGAACACAGCTACAAGCTATTTTCTCAGTCTTTTCAAGGTGATAATGCATTATTAACTTGGAAAGTGCCTGATATTGGAGAGATAAAAGGTAGAGCTAATTTATTTACAGGCACTTATATGGCCTTTCGTAATGCTAGAGCACATCGAGAGTCAACTGAAAACTATGCTCAAATGTTTAGAGAATTTCTTTTAATTAATGAATTATATCTATTAGAAAGTGAAGCAATTGAAAGAACCTCTCTTGAAGAGCCCATATCTAATTAAATAAAAAAGAGCTCAGCAGAGCTCTTACTTTATTATTATAAGCAATATATCATTAGAACAAATACTTACTAAATCACCTATAAAGTTTTGCTATTAAGAAAAATACATCAGGAATTGTCTATGAAAATTATTAACCTCACAAAACTTCTCCTTATTAGTACACTCATGTCAGTGGGTTTTAATCTCTATGCGACCCCTATTCCCAGCTATAAAGGAATACCTAAAAAAGATGTGAACTTTGCTAAATTCCTTAAGAAAA
This sequence comes from Rhizophagus prolifer, assembly GCA_019425655.1. Lineage (NCBI taxonomy): Eukaryota > Fungi > Glomeromycota > Glomeromycetes > Glomerales > Glomeraceae > Rhizophagus > Rhizophagus prolifer. The sequence goes on along the minus strand of NQWY01033934.1, from coordinate 77,627 downwards.
ATCATAACAAAATTGTTCAACTAGATTTACTCATACAAAACCCAAATGATTTTGATTTTATTACTTATGGTTATCGCTCAGTAAGCCCAACATTTAATATAGCTCCTATTGGTACAGTGAAATATGAGGCTTACATAGAATGCGACAAGATTAACAACCCGAATGCAGAGACGACTATTGATAAATGTGCTCCATACATACAATGGAATACAGAAACTGGTCATTTGACAGGTAAGTTTAAAGTCATCAGTAAAGGAAAAAATGGAATGGGTAATATGCTTTACTATCTAGTTGCTACTAAGTAAAAATCTTTTAAAATTGTTACTAACTTTTTATTTACTCTTATTGTTGAAAAATTTAAGAATAAAAACCACTTATCATAAGTGGTTTTTTTATTGAGAATTTTAGTGGGATACCCTTCTGAAAATAAGTTAAAAGTAGCTGTAATAGCATTTTACTTTCTTCTACAAGACTACTTCTGACACTTGCCCCATTACCAATATTTCAAATAATTCAATAAACTAGATCACTATAAACACATTTTAATTTCGTAAAGTCTTTAATATTTTCCAATCTTTCCAAAGTAGTCAATACTATAGAGTCTGTAAATACTTTATCAGGAATATTAGAAATATTATTCATCAAAAATAAAGGTTGCCCTAACTCAAATTTATAATACATAGAAGGTTGTTTTCCATCCCTCCCTCTCTGGACAGTATCATTACTTAAAATGATATCAATTTTTTTTACCGGCCAAATTTTATCAATATTTTTTATGGAAGTATCTTCAACTGATGGAATTGCCAATCCCAAGTATCTTATTTCATTTAAAATATGAATAGAATACTTACTAACTAAGAGATCTGCAGGCAAAGAAAAGCTTTGAGCAACACCATTTCTGAAACTGTCAAAATAAGTGTCATTCTTTTCTTCATTTTCAGTTAAAGCTGCCGTCATTATCAAGTCAGGGTATAAAATTTGTTTCATACCACTATATGGGATACGAGCAGGCTCCTTGAGATATAATTTTTCATCAAAAGTATCCCCTGATTTTTCATCAAGAGTTTGTACCGCTTCTATTTGACCAGATAAATATGTTAATAGCCAATGATACCCACTTTTGTCGCCTTCCTTGTTATTAGGTAATAGAGCAAATGCTCCTATGCCAATTTCATCTATAGATTTTTGATAGGGATTTCCCACTTTAAGATTCAACTGATCAAAATTACCAGGATATAATGCAAATGCTCCAATTACAGGCCGACTTTTTAAGAAATATTGCCCCGCAGATGTTTTTTTAGTTCTAATTTCTATCAAAGCATCTCGATAACGATGCATCTGATTAATTGCATCATCCGGTACATAATCCTTATTGTTTGAATCCTCGTTACCAAAACGATCATCATTATTTTTTATTCTATATTTTGCATCAAATAACCAGACAAATCGTTTTCCGTGAGTTGATTCAATTTCCAAAACTATATCAGGCTCTTGATTAACTGAGTAAGAGCGGATATCTTTAGACGACTTTGTAAATCTTGGCTCATGGGCAAGTCTAGCCTTGACCCCATCCCCTCGGATAAACTCGAATGCACCTTTATTCCCATTTTTGAATTGATATTCAAAATATTCATTTAACTCTAGTTTATTTTTTCCAGTGATAATTTCTTCAAATCCCAACTCATCTTGTAAAATATTTTTTAAAGTCAGAAAACACCAAACCTCATATATTTCAGCTACAGATTTCATTGAAATAGTTGAAATGCTTCCAAACTTATCCAAATAGAATTTTAAATCCTGCCAAACGCGATAAACAGTGCTGTACCCTGTTTTTTGCTGTAGAACCAGTGACTCTTTATTTTTTTCTGTATAATTTCCAACTTCATTAAAAAAGTCATTAGCTAAAATTTTTTTTAACGGGTATTGCCACTGATGTAATTCATTAAGAAAAGCTTCTGAAAAACGTTGTTTTTCTAATAATGGATCACTTTTTCTTAAGGCTTTCTCAAAAGCAAATAATTTTTTTTGGCAGGTCAAAACAACTGATTTAATAAATCTATTTTCCTGAGTGTCTACACTTAATTTTTTGATTTCTATTTTATATTTTTTATTAAAATATCCATTTTCTTTATCCTCTCTTATTTTCAAACTGTTTTTTTGATTTATTCGTCCCTTGAGACGGTCAGCTTTTATAAATGTAGAATATGCTTGCAATCTATTATGAGGAGCTTGAACAATAACTTTTAAACCCTTTTCAAAACGCTCTCTCAATCTAGAGAAATTAGCCAACCACATTAAAGGAAAATTTCCACGATGATGGCTATTTGCTGAATTTTGTTCTGTTTTTTCAACTAAACTAAAACGCCATAAAGGAAATATCTGATCAATTGCCTCATACATAACGGGTAAATCTGTATGTAAATCCATTTTTGATGGTAGTACTTCAAAAGATATTTCATGCCGAAAGGTTTGATTATCTGTTTTGTACTCTAATGGCAAACGCATCCAACCAACATTATTTTCGGTATTAAATGTACCTACTAAACGAGCTGGCATATTACGATGAGCCTGGACAAATCGAAAACTACTATTTAATGTTAAACTTTTGTGAAGAAGTTCTGCCACACGAATATTATTATGAAAAATCCATTCGAATTGATATTGTACGTTTTCGAAAAATAGAGGGTTTGGTAATTCTATTTCTGATAATGAACAACTTTCATCCTGAACTAAAGACTTATTTTCGCATTCAACATTTATCACCTTTAACATTGGATAGAAATAAATATATGAAATATTTTTTTGTAATCCACCCTCGCCATTAAGCAGATTTTTATTACGTTTACCGATAGTATCCATATAAGTTTTTCGACGTTTGGAAATATCGTTCGACCAAACAGATAGTTCAAACTCTGGAGTCTTTATATAGAGCAATTCAGACATAACAGCTTATCCTACCAAATCATGGCCAAAAACTTGTAAATCCTGAGCTCTCTAACCTTTCTTGCATCCAACTTAACTTATCCAAACTTCTACATTCAATCTGAATAGGAGAATTAGTTGAATTATCTTTTCTATATAGATCAGGACGGAGAATTGATCCAGATTCATCTTCTCCAGTTTTTTGTTCAATAATATCTTTAAACTCAATACGGATTTTTTTCCCCAATTGTACTAATAGTGACTCTTCAGAGAGTCCATTCATTAATTTATCAATATCTCCTTCGATCCGAGGTAATACTTTGCACATCAGAAAGTCATCCCAAACAGCGATTAATTCTAAATAGTTACCAGGCTTCTGGCTAACTAATGCAAGCAAAAGTTCATTTAAAGCACGGTAAGCCAACTTAAACGGAGTGTTAAGCAATAATTCATTGATGGCATTGAGAAAGCTTATAGTTTTCCCACCATTACTGTCTATAGCAGGTAAATCAGTAATATTTACCTGAGAATAAATAGGATAACTTAAAGTTTCATTTTTAATACTAGAATTAAAATACATTTGATAATCAGTTGGGAAAAACTCTCCAAAATCAAAAGTTAAAGCACGATCAATAACTTTCCTTGAGAACCCATGAGTAGTTTCATCCATATTCACGGTTCCTGCCACCAATAGATTAAACGGCAAGCCTAAACCAAATTTAAAGAAAGTCTCCCAAATGTAATCATACTTTACTTCTTCTAAACCTAAGTTTTGTCTCAACCCAACAGGATTTTCTACTTGCTGAAATATACTAGCCTTCAACAGAGGATCTGAAAAATATTTAAAATCCGTATCTACCCACTTCCATTCTCTTGTTTCTAATATCGACAGATAATCTGCAAAATATTGCTCTACTGGGGCTAAATTCATTTCATCCAAACATAACCAAAATGGTGGAATTTTTTCCAACTGAACTACATTTCCACTTACATAAAAGCGTTCGCCATATCCATCAATATTTTCGAACTTAATTTCCAATTCAGCATCTACGATCGCCTTCCAGGCTTTAACTATAAAGTTTAGTACATCAGTGGTTATATATTCTGTTTTTCCACTTAAGCGAGAAATATATCCCAATAAATCACTTGGCTCATGCCAATCCGGACGTACAGAAGTTAAACAGTAAGTTTGAGATAAACTTCCAGTTATTTTAGCTTGCTCTCTTACAAATCTAGTCTTACCTGTACCAGAAATTCCCGCTAAAAGGATGAATGGTTTACTTAATCTTGTTACTTTTGGAAGGTCAAGCTCACCTGGAAAGCTTTCATCTACAACTATTTCAATTACTTTATTATTTTTCGAGCGGTCCTTATACTCTTCAAGAAAATCAGAAAGATTTAAATTATTACTATTGACATCAATATTCACCCCATCTTCATATGTATAAAATGCAACTACTGCATTGGGGTGAATTAATATTTTTCCATACTCATCAGTATGTACATCTCTAGGTAGAGAAAGTCTAAATTCACTTTTAGACGGTGGCTTACTATAGTTTACTTCTGCCCTAAAATTGCGATTAACATATAAATTTACATTTTCTTTAAACAAATTCGCTTCATTTAAGGTTGGAAAAATATCTATTGCATCTTTAGGAACCAAGCAAAAAGCCCCTCTTCCTGTACCGCCCTCTGTACTAACGCCAAGCTCATTATTATTAAATTTATGAATCCACACGAGCTTAGACATCTTTTCTCCCATTCTACTGATTCTATTTAGTCTTGGTAAAAATTAACACTGATCATAAACTATAATTTTATTTATTTATCCTAATAAATCAAACTAAAGCGACAAATTATGTCTTTCCCACCAGCTTTTTTTTTAAAAATCTATTAAACTCCCTCCTGCAAAGTTTTAAAGTTCTCAGGATTATTCATTAATGGCATCAAACAAACCAACTGTAATTGATATGTTTTCCGGTTGTGGTGGTCTATCACGTGGCTTCATGGATGCAGGTTATGAAGTTTTACTTGGTGTAGATCATGAAGAAATCGCTTTAAAAACTTTTAAACACAATCATGGAGATGCAATTGCATTTCACGGAGACTTGTTTAAAAAAGAAACACTCCTTGATATGGCCCGATTAATAAAAACTAAAAAGGTTGACGTCATAATTGGAGGACCACCGTGCCAAGGATTCTCTCTGACAGGAACTCGTAAAGAAAACGATGCTAGAAATACTCTTTTTCAATCTATGGTAGAAGCAGTAAAGCTGTTTCAACCAAAAGCTTTTGTACTTGAAAATGTTCCTGGATTAGCTACGTTATATGATGGTAAAGCTAAAAATGCCATCCTTGAACAATTTGGGGCTCTAGGATATACAATCAATTTTCAGGTTTTATATGCTCCTGATTATGGTGTGCCACAAATAAGAAAACGGATTTTCTTTGTGGGAATCAAAAATGGACAAAAGTTTTCATTCCCAGAACCAGTACTAACTCCTGAAAAATATATCTCCTGTGAACAAGCTATTTCTGATTTACCAAGTTTAGAACATGACTTAGGTAAAGAGAGAATGGAATACCCTTCATCTCCTCTTTCAAAATATCAAGAGTATATGAGAAAAAATTCCTCTATTCTTTTAAATCACGTAGGAACAGTTCATACAGAATTGGTTAAATCTGTTATTTCGTTAGTACCAGAAGGTGGAAATCATAAAGATTTACCTCCAGGCGTGGGTGACAGCCGAAAATTTAATGAGGCATGGACTCGTTATCATAGCAAAAAGCCATCCAAGACCATTGACACAGGCCATCGTAATCATTTCCATTACAAATGGAATCGTGTACCTACAGTTCGTGAGAATGCCCGTCTGCAAAGTTTTCCTGATGACTTTGAGTTTTTTGGAAACAAAACTCAACAATACCGTCAAGTTGGAAATGCAGTTCCACCTCTACTAGGTTTTCATTTAGCTAAAGCTCTTAAGAAATACTTAGACTAGGGAATAGAAATGACTTATACATTTATTGATTTATTCGCTGGTTGCGGCGGTTTATCTGAAGGTTTTCATAAAGTTAATGACTTTGAATTTCTAGCTGCTGTTGAGTGGGAAAAAGATCCAGTAATTAATTTAATTCATCGTCTAGAACGAAAATGGAATGAAAAAAATGCAGCTGATAAAGTTCTAAGATTTGATATTCAGAGAACAGCTGAACTATTCCATGGGTGGCAAGAAGACCCAGAATATGGCTCACATAAAGGACTAAATGAAGTTATTGGAAATAAGACTGTCGATATTATTATTGGTGGGCCCCCTTGTCAGGCATATTCTTTGGCCGGTAGAGCTCAAGATAAAAATAGTATGAAAGATGATTATAGAAATTATCTTTTCGAAAGTTATATTAAAGTTGTAGATCAATATAAACCAAAAGTATTTATCTTTGAAAATGTTGTGGGATTATTATCTGCAAAACCGAAAGATGTCCCAGTAGTTGATCTGATAAGAGAAATATTTGATCAGCATGGCTATGCTATTGTTTCAGATCTTAAAAAATATGCCTTACAGGATCTAACTTTATTCGGTGTTCCACAGAAAAGAAATCGAGTAATAATCATTGGTATTCGTAAAGATCTGTTCAATGACCCAGAAGCGACTTTAAGAAACTTTTATACCAATATTTTACCTGCTCATCATGAACATTTAAAAACAGTTGAAGATGCTATTGGGGATTTGCCAAAGTTATATCCCGTTAAAGAGTATAAATTAAATGGAAAAAAATATTCACACTCTTTCGCAGAAGAAATTATAAAAAATCATGAACCTCGTTTTCATAATAGTATCGATATAGGTACATTTAAGCTATTAGCACAAGATATTGAATCTGGTGAAAAAAAATATATCTCAACAAATGAGCTCTTAAAGCTTTATACAGAGAGAACAGGGAAGACTTCTGCGGTACATAAATATTATGTCTTACGTCGAGATGAAGCTAGTAATACTATTCCTGCTCATTTGTATAAAGATGGATTAAGACATATTCATCCAGACTCTCAGCAAGCAAGATCACTAACTGTAAGAGAAGCTGCAAGATTACAAACATTTGATGATGATTATGAATTTATTTCTTCAGTTGGCGCCAATTATAAAATGATTGGAAATGCCGTACCTCCTTATTTTTCTTATAAATTAGCATTAGCTATTAAAGAATTATTTAGAGAACTGAATATGGAGAATCCAAAAGAAAATTGTCAGTTAACAATAAACTTTTAAGTTTTTACAACTTTATTGTTTACACTTTTTTAAGGCTTTTTTTAAATGGTTAATATCTCTTTATAAGAAATAGGCAACCTATGGTCGACATTGTAGATAGCACAACTCGTAGTATTATGATGTCTAAAATAAGGAGCAAAAATACAAAACCTGAATTACTTATTCGTAGTCTGTTACACAGAAGAGGATTCCGTTTTCGCGTTCATGTAAAAGATTTACCAGGTAAACCAGATATTGTATTAGCTAAATATAAAGCAGTTATTTTTATAAATGGATGCTTCTGGCATGGACACCAAGGTTGCTCACTTTTCAAATTACCTGGCACTCGTAGTGATTTCTGGGAGCAGAAAATTGCTCGGAATCAAATTAATGATAATAAAGCCATAGTAGCTTTATTAGAAAAGAACTGGAGAATAGCAATTATTTGGGAATGTAGTATTAGAGGGAAAAACAGGAACCCAGAACAGGTTATTACATTGATTGCAAATTGGTTACAAGGTTCTGAAGTTTTTTTAGAGGTAAGTTCAAAAATATATGAATAATTATATGCTTAAACAGAAAAATCCATATAATATATTCCTTCCGCTTGCAAAGAAATAGTAACATCTGTACGGCCATATTTTTCTAAATCTCGTTTAGTAATCACATGAGTATCTGATACACCTATTCTTTTTCTTAAATATAAGCCAAGCTCAGCCTTTGAATCACTTGAACATATAGCTTTCGGGTAGATTAAATCTCCAATGGTAAGATTTTGCTCTAATAATCCCTTCATAATTGTTCCATCATCCCAAATTAACTCTATCTCATCATTTTGTCGTTGTAATTTACCAGTGCGTTTAGATGGGGTGCCCACTTTAGGAGGAAATAGATGAGGATAATTTTGTATTGCTTTTTTAGTAATTCTAATCTCAGCATCACCTACTGAGGTATGAGAGGTTCCTCCTATTTTTGATGAGTTTACTCCCCAATTTAATCCGCTCTTTGCAGGAACTTCCAATATCCCTTTAGTTTTCGTTAAAAAAGAAAGCTTACAGTCCGTTGCCACTCCAACTCTTGCAGATAAATTATTTACTTTTAACTTTACTGAACTAGAAGAGCAATGAATAGAATTGCTTATTATTTTATCAAAATAAGCCTGTAATTGAGAAAATACTGAAGGATCAGCTTCTACAAGAACTTCTCGATCAGGGGTAGCTAAACCATTCCTTGAAAAATTGGCCGATCCAATAAGAGCATCTACTATAATTCCTTTCTTTTTCCACAAATAACATTTTGCATGGACACCACTTTGGGAATAGAAAAGATCTGTATTTGTTAAGCTAGAGTTTATTTTTACTAAAGATTTATGGAGTTTCTCACCTATACTATCGGAACCATACATTCCGTAAATGACCTGGCAATCTAAGGGAAGAGTTTTTAATTTAGCAAAAGGATCAGGTCCGATGTAACCTGTAATAATCAACAATTCGTCAGCTTTTGAACGCAAATGTCTGTTAAAAACTACACTTTCTAAATTATTACTATACATAAAACAAAACTCTTAAACACCATGTTAATTATTACTTAAATTTAATATAAGTCCCTATCTTTTAAAATTATATAATTTTATTTAGATTAAAAATATAATCATTCTACTAATTATTAAGTTAATTAAAGAATATACTCTTTAATTAACTTAATAATTTAAATCTTTAAAAAGAAAAAACCCCGAAACTTACTTTTCAGGGCTTTTCACAAATTTTGGTGGAAATAAGGGGGAGTTGACTCACCTCCTCTACCACATCAATAATGCTAAACTAATAATTCTTTCGGCCAAATTTGCATGATAGCTTTAAAAAGGCTATGAGAACGCTCATCAATCTGCTTTACATCCCAGATTTCTTTATCTAAACATTCTCTAGTTCGTTTTAGTGTTGAGTAGGTATCTAAATCTTTACGCTTAGAAGACCAAGCTGCATCACGCAATTTAGAGTTTAATGTACCTTTTATCAAAGCCAAGTTCCCTAATGTCAAAAGCTTATAATTGTTTTGATCAATTAACTCTTTCGTTTCAGGTATATCCCAATTATTCTGCCATTTTTTTGGCATCAGATGCTCTAAAGAAAAACCATCTAATGATAGAACATGATTATCAACTTTAGGATCACTTAAATCATATAAAGAGATGATATATAAAACTTCACGGGTATATTTATTAATCAGTGCTTTATTAAATATTGCTTTCCTAACTTGCTCATCACTAGGAAAAATATTAGTATCTTCTTTATAAGTAAGGAGTTTATTCAAAAATCGTTCACTAGTAATAGTGTCCCATTTTTTTACTTCTACCAATAAACTTAAAAACAAGTTGTTATAGTTTTTAGTCGTCATCTTACAGATTGTACGTCTTGCTATGTACGATTCCAGAACTTTTAATATCTTTTTAAGTTCTGCTTCATCCTTTACTTGTTTCATAATAAATAGCATTAAAGGCATTATAGTCGTAATATCGAATTCCGAAGCAATTTGGAAAAAACGCTTTTTATATTCCCCATAAGATAAAGCACGTAAGTCAATTCCATCAGGAATTTGTCGATAGACCTCGGCATGTTGTTTCAGATCTTTTATCAAAGCAACAAGTTCATCCTGATTTTTCTGTTTGATAAGATTTTTATACTCTCTAAATAGCTTTTCAAGCTTTACGGTGCTTTCTTTCGTGATAACAAGATAACTATATAAAAACAACTCCATAGTTGATCGACGCATACGGCCCGATGTACGATCTGATGACCAAAATTCGATATCATCTTCATTAGCTTCAAAAATAGAGTACCAATTCTCTTGATATAGCTTTATTGATTTTTCATTATTTTTGAATAAAAAGTTTTTCAACAGTTCAGCTGTCGTTAGTTTAACACCTTGAGAGTTGATCGTATCGAATATCTCTTGAACATCATCTTTTTTTGATAACGCCATATGTATTACAGGTAATTTAATTAGAATTGTTTGGACAATTTTTTTAATTAATTGATCTTGAGTATCTATATCTATATTTTTAGAGTTTAAATATTTATTCACAGCATTTCTAAAATATAGATAACAGCCTAAAACTGTTTTATGTTCTAAAGCTTTATTAAAATAATCATCCCATTGATCTTTTGATAACTTTTCAAAATCTTTCCAACTTTTTTCATTATGACTAGCATCAAATAATATAGATTCGAAAAGTTCTACATCTTTTCTACTATGAATAATTCGCGGACACAATTCAGCTTCACTGTCAGTGAAAGTTAGTAGAGTTTGTATCCAATTCTTTGTTGCTTCTTTTTGAGCAAGATCTTGAATAGCTTTTAACAGTAAACAAATTGTTGTTAATCGTTGTTGTCCATCCACTAGATCATATTCAATTGCACCAATTTTAGTTGATTCTTTTTGTTGAACTATAATTGTGCCAATGAAATGTTCTGATTCAGAATCACCAGCCATTTCAGTTTGCTCAATTACACTTTCAATAAATTCCTGCCAATTTTCAATTTTCCATACATATGGCCTTTGAAAGAATGGAATATGATATTGACTGCTCCCCATTAAAAATGACTGAATTTTCTCTTTATTTGCACTTAACATTTATTACCTCTAACTTACTTCTTTATAAAAAAGGCATTAATGTATCTATTAATTAAAAAAAGATGACATAACGTCCCTTAAAATATTTCTACTCATTATAAATAAATCATCATTAACTACTCTATTAATATTTAGTCTAGAATAATCAAAATATTAAAAACTTACAGCCAATAAAAAAACCCCGAAACTTTCGTTTCAGGGCTTTTTCGAATCTTGGTGGAGATGGCGGGAGTTGAACCCGCGTCCGCCAGCACTACGCTCGAGAATACTACATGCTTAGATATCGTCTATTGTTTTAACACCAAGTGACCCGACGAACAGGGTACAAGGTGCGATCCTCTAAGTTTGGTATAAAGCCCCGAGGCTTGACTCTATACGGACTTGTGTGCGTGCGCTTCAGTCGGGTTCCCAGACCACAAGTATTCTAGGAAGCGGACAAGCGGCCCTTAGGCAGCTAGAGCGTAAGTTTCGTCGTTTGCGACTATTTAAATGCAAATTTTATTTACGAGAGAAAATGCGCTCTCGGCATGCATCTATGAGTTTCATCACCGGCGTCGAAGCCAATAACATCCCCATGAATGTCTGCACATCATAGCATAACTAAAATAAAATGCTGTGCATTTTATCAACAGTCTGCCACTGATGAACATACTTACATAATTGAGTGCCTTTTGTTTTTTTCAAGGCCCCTCATAAAAAAAGCTGCCAAAAATGACAGCTTTTTTAAGTTTGGCCTATAAAGCACCATTGCCTAACACAATCCCTTCACGGCGTGGGTCTACCCCACCTGCGTATTTACTTTGATTATTTATATTTACTTTCATAATCGTTGAAATACCACTGGTTTGCGCAGTGTTCGATATGCCATGCCCTTTTGCTTTTAAGCCTTCAATCAGGTCAACTAAGGAAAGCTGTACATTCGAGCTATCAATATTGGTGTTTTTACTATTGGTTGCGCCAAAGTTTACAAGTGAAGTGGCCTGCTGTGCATTTAAGTTCCAATCCAATGCACCCACCAAAGTTTTAACCACATATTGAATGATGGTACCGCCACCTGGTGAACCTGTTGCCATATAAAATTCATCTGGCGTGGTGCCCTTAAACACTAAGGTTGGCGCCATAGTACTGCGTGGACGTTTGCCGCCTTCTACACGGTTGGCAACCAGCGCCCCAGTGCTGTCATAAGGATTCGCGCTAAAGTCAGTTAACTGGTTCGACAGCAAGAAACCATCCACCATGTGGAAAGAACCCATGCTCGATTCAACAGTCGATGTCATTGAAACCACATTGCCATAGGCATCTACTATCGTGAACTGAGTTGTGCCATGTTCAACAGTGGTATCTACACCTGCCGCTGTATTGAAATTACCTGCTGGTGCTACGCCCATACTTTGGTTCGGGTTAATCAGTGCTGCACGCTGCTTCAAGTAGTTTTTATCAATAAAACTTGGAATACCCTGTGCCGGCAAACGAACAAAGTCGGTATCTGCGACATATTTGTCACGGTCGGCATAGGCCAAACGCTCTGCCTCAGATACTAAATGCACGCCCATCACATCGGGCACACCGCCTTCATTTTCAGGGTTTTTAGGTGGATACAGCGACATATCAAAGTTTTCTAAAATACCCAGTGTTTGCGCAACCGCAATCCCTCCCGAAGATGGAGGCGGCATGGTACATACATAGTAACGGTCACGATACGTCGTACAAATCGGGTCGCGTTTTTTAACCTGATAGTTCGATAAATCCTGCAAAGTCATCAAACTTGGAGTAATTGGAGTTCTTGCTGGATCGTCCCCTAGTGTTTGGCCTGCTTTTGCCACAATCGCTTGGGCAATTGGACCCGTGTGCAGTGCGTTTGCCCCTTGTGAAGCGAGTGCTTCAAGTGTCCTAGCATAGGCTTTATTGGTCATGGTCTCGCCGACTTTACGTGGTGAACCATCTGGGTAGAAATAGGTTGCCATTGCATTTGTATCGAGTGCTAAGCTGCTTGCATTACTTGCAATTGCATCTGCCAAACGTCCTGGTATACGGAAACCGTTGTCAGCCAATCCAATCGCTTCACCAAAAAGCTGATTCCATTTGAGTTTGCCATGTTCCTGTTGCGCTTGTTCAAGCAAACGCATCACACCCGGCACACCAATCGAGCGACCACTACGTCGCGCACTTGGTACTGGTGCAGGTGAATTTGGATCATATATATCTTGGCGAATTAAATAAAATTCGTTGGCTGCGGCAGGTGCGGTTTCGCGGCCATCATAAGCCGTAACCTGTTTGGTTTTAGCGTCGTAATACATCATAAAGCCACTACCGGCAATGGTGCTCGACTGTGGCTCGACTAACCCCAGCACCGCTTGTACCGCTACGGCTGCATCGACTGCGCTACCACCTGCTCTTAAAACATCACAACCTGCTTTTACCGCAAGTGGTGTGTTTGCCACCACCATATATTTATCTGCGTATTTAACCGTGTTACCGAGTCTATAACCCGATGCACCCTCTGGCGCTGCTGGGTCACCATTTTGGTTTGAACCGACCACCACGCTTGAACCGTCTTGTGCCAGTTTGCTACAACTGGTGGGGTCATTATCTACAATTAAATTGGGCGGGGTTGTATTTGAATCATCCTTGGGCTGATCTGAAGAATCATCTCCACATCCTTGTAATAAACCGACTGCTAATAAACTACTGAACAAAAATGAATATCTTTTATTCACGTGATAACTCCAATATATACGCCTGCCTATCCATGCAATTGCCATGCAAGCTTCTTTGTTTTCAGGTCTTCAGTTTTTTAATCTTTGATAAAAATAAAGTTTTAATAATATTAAATGATTAAAGCTATTTATGCTGTGCCCTGTGTTATGCCTCCTTGCTTGATATCACACTCTTTTATAACTGATTTGCTCAACTCTGGCATGTTTTATTTCTTTAAATGTAGATGAAATCTGCTATTTATAAATTCACTCATTTTTTAGTAAGCCTAAAAAAAGCACCTCCGAAGAGATGCTTTTTTTATGTTTAGTGAGAAGGCATGCCGCTGACCTGTTTGGGTTTTGGACACAGCCAAATCACTAATCCCGCAAAGACAAATACAATCGCAAATAGCAAAAATACATGGTTTGCCGACATGGTAATGGCTTCTTTATCGACAAGGTTAGAAATGATTCCTAAGGTCGAATCAGTCGTAAAACCATTTTGCAGAAGGTTGTTTTGTACTTCAGTTGGGTTCAGGTTTGATACCATTTCACTACGGGCAACTTTAGCGTGGTCGTCCCAGACTGTCACTGCAATTGAAGCACCAATCGCCCCTGCCATGGTTCTTAAGAAGTTCATGAGGCCCGCAGCAGATGCAATTTCTTGCTGGAGTACCGAACCAAGTGCAATGTTGGACAGTGGAATAAAGAAGAACGGTACAGCAAAACCTTGCAGGATTTGCGGCCAAGCCAGTGACATAAAGTCGGCATCTGTGGTCCAGAATGCCCGCATTAAGGTCACTATACCCAGTAAAATCAAACCAAAACTTGCAAGTGCTCGCGGGTCATGTTTGGTCGAGAGCTTTGCCACAATCGGTGACATGGTCAAACTACCAAAGCCCATGGTTGCGGTTAAATAACCGGCCCACGTCGCGGTATAGGAAAGGTTCATTTGCAGCCACTGTGGAATCAGTACAATACTGCCAAAGAACGCGCCAAAGCCAAGCGACAAGGCCAGTACCGATATGGCAAAGCCCCTATGCCTAAAGACTTTCACATCCACGACGGGGTGCTTGTCGGTGAGTTCCCATATCAGGAACACCACAAAGCCAATGGCGGCAGTTAAGCCTAACACCACAATGCTGGTACTATTAAACCAGTCGCGTTCGTGCCCTAAGTCGAGCATGAGTTGTAGCGCACCAATCCAAAGTACCAACAGTCCTAAACCAACCGTATCAATTTTTAAAGAGATGGTTTCTGTTTCAGCCACTCTTAACAAGCGCATTGCTGCTAATACACAGACAATACCGACAGGTAAGTTAATAAAGAAGATCCAATGCCAAGACAAGTTGTCACTAATCAGACCGCCTAAAATTGGTCCTAAAATTGGCCCCACGACGGTAGTCATTGCCCATAGACCCATGGCCTGTGCATGTTTTTCCTGAGGGAAAATACGCATAAGCAAGGTTTGACTGAGTGGCATAAGTGGACCGCCACAAAGGCCCTGTCCAATACGGAAAAATACCAACATCTCTAACGATGTTGCTAAACCGCACAGGAAAGAAAAGACCGTAAAGCCAATTAACCCAAAGATAAAGACCCGTACCGTTCCAAAGCGGCCCGCAAGCCAGCCTGTTAAAGGTACACAAATCGCTTCTGCAACTGCATATGACGTAACAACCCATGTCCCTTGTGTACTTGAAACAGCAAGATTACCGGTAATATGTGGTACAGAAACGTTGGCAATGGTCGTATCAAGTACGACCATAAAGTTCGACAAGGCAATAACAAACGCTGCCAGTAGTAAACGGCCACCGCTTAACTCGGCAAAAGGTGTTTGCGTTTTCATAAGCGTTTACTTCGCAGATAAGTCGACTTTTGCTTCCATCGACAAGCCAACACGTAGTGGGTGTTCAGCAAGTTCTTTCGGGTCAAGTGCAATACGAACCGGTAAGCGTTGAACCACTTTAATCCAGTTACCTGTTGCATTTTGAGCCGGAATTAAGGCAAAGGCAGAGCCTGTACCACCAGAGAAGCCTACCACTTTGCCGTGGTATTCAACGTCATCACCGTATAAATCTGAAGTCAGTGTCACTGGTTGACCCGGACGGACTTTTTTCAACTGACTTTCTTTAAAGTTCGCATCTACATATAACTCGTTCAGCGGCACAATCATCATCATGCTGGTACCCGGTGCAACGCGTTGACCAACTTGAATATTGCGGCGCGTAATAACACCATCAACTGGCGCACGAATCACGGTACGCTCCAAATCAAGCTGTGCTTGTTCAACATGGGCCTGTGCAACTTGTACATCCGGAGTCGATGTTTCGCTTACACCCTGAATTAAAGCTTCGTTAGCAGCTAAAGTACTTTCAGCAGCTTTACGGCTCGAAGACGCTTGCGCTAAACCAGCTTTAGCAAGCTCTAGCCCTGCTTTAGCTGTTTCCACTGCACTTTGTGCCTTGGTGAGTTCTTCTTTAGATACCGCACCAGAGGCAGCAAGCTGCGTACGACGGTTGAGTTCTAAAGCAGCTTTATCGTAGTCGGCCTGTGCTTGTGCAACTTGTGCTTTGGCACTGTTAATTTCGTCGGCACGAACCACAACTTGGGAGTTTAAAGAGCTACTGTTTGCCGCAGTCTGTTTGTATTGGCGTTTTGCTTTAGCAAGTTCTGCCTCAGCTTGAGCCAATGCAATTTTGGCATCACGTTCATCAATACGAACCAGCACATCACCCCGATGAACTGTTTGAGTATCATTTACCAAAACCTGAGCGACCTGCCCGCTCACCATTGAGGTAATTTGCGCAGTTTCTGCACCGACATAGGCATTATCTGTACTTACAGAGTGATTTAAAAATAATGCCCAAATTGCATACAAAATAGCAGCGATCAATAAAATGAGCGCAAAAAAACCAAGAAATTTTTTGCGCTTGTTTTGGTTGTTGTCATCCGAGGCAGATGTTGTTGGCACTGTTTCTTGTACATTGCTTTGTGCATCAGTCATGGTATGTTCCTAAAGATGAGTTGGCTTTGCCATCAATCTCGCACTACACCTTGTTATAGAGTTTTTATTTTTCTATAAACAAGACATATCGCATTGTCAAAGCAGTCAATTTTAACGCTAAAACCTCACAGTATGAGAATAAAAAAATATAACTCATGCGTTCGTTCTAATTAAATTAATGTTTATCTCAAAGTTTTTATGAAAATTCCAGCTTTTTAAGCACTAAAAAAAAGCGCACATGGCGCTTTAAAATGGTTCAATTCATCGCCTACTAATAGGCATATGAAGCAATCCCTGCTGCGATGGCTTTATCTTCATCATTGACCATCGTCATGCGCATAGTGCAGCCCTTACGACCTAAACGTAACACTTCCGCACGTGCAATAAAATACTTACCGCGTCCCGGAGCCAAATAATCTACACGCATATCGACAGTTGCCAAACGCGACACTTGCTTAATAGTTTCGGTTAAAGTTTCTGGAGTCGAACGGCGATAGAGGTGTTCCATTGCCACAATTCCACCAATACTATCGAGCAAAGTTGCAGCAACGCCGCCATGCAAAATCTGAAATGCCAGATTACCAATCAGGTTGGGTTGCATCTCAATATAGCCTTCAATGTGGCCATCTACCACACGCATAATCATTCCACTATGCTTAAAAAAAGGAGAGCTATTAAACGCCTTACATAATTGGTTAAGAACCACAGTTAGGTCTGTTTTTGCACCTAAATGGATGTTCCCAGTCCAATTTTTCTTTTCATCACTCATACATTGCCTAAATTTAAAAGCATGATAAACACCCATAATTTTGTACAAATCCAGCATTATGGGGCTACAATACAGCAGTCGGTTGACAGTAATGGAATATCCGCCAACCTATCCTAGTGTAATACCGAACATCGAGATTGTTATGACTTATACGTTCAATCGTCCTGCATTTCCAGCCACTCGCATGCGCCGTATCCGTAAAAATGACCAGTTGCGTGCGATGGTCAGCGAAACACAGCTCACTACCAATCACTTGATTTATCCAGTATTTGTATTACCGGGACAAAATCAGACCCAAGATATTCCAAGTATGCCAAACATTCAGCGTTTGTCGGCAGATTTGTTACTGAAAAAAGCTGAAAGACTTCTGGAATTGGGTGTATCAAAACTGGCTCTTTTTCCAGTTACCCCGCAAGAAGATAAAAGCCTCACCGCAGAAGCTGCATGGCGTGAAGATGGTTTAGTACAAACCACTTGCCGTTTGCTTAAAAAAGAATTACCAGAAATGGTACTAATTACTGATGGTGCCCTCGACCCATATACGACGCATGGTCAAGACGGCATTATTGATGACACTGGCTATGTGCTGAATGACGAGACAGTAGAATGCTTGATTAAACAAGCCTTAAGTCACGCTGAAGCCGGTGCCGAAGTGATTGCACCAAGTGACATGATGGATGGCCGTATTGGCGCGATTCGTCAGGCTTTAGAAGCCAATGGTCACATCTACACTAACATCATGGCCTACTCTGCGAAATATGCGTCTAGCTTCTATGGCCCGTTCCGTGATGCTGTTGGCTCTGCATCCAACCTAAAAGGTGGTAATAAATATAACTACCAAATGGACTTTGCCAACCGTGCCGAAGCGTTACATGAAATCGCGCTTGATATTCAAGAAGGCGCCGACATGGTGATTGTAAAACCGGGCATGCCATATCTGGATGTAGTACGTGAAGTGAAAGATACCTTTGGTGTTCCAACCTTCATTTATCAAGTAAGTGGTGAATACGCAATGTTAGCGGGCGCAATTCAAAATGGCTGGTTATCAGATTCAGTGATTTTAGAATCACTCATGTGCTGCCGCCGCGCTGGTGCAGACGGGATCTGGACTTACTTTGCCGAAACCGCTGCTGAAAAACTCAAGGAAATGAACTAAGTTCGCAGAGAAAAGAAAGGATAACACTGCATGCATATTGCAATCATTGGCGCGGGCATAAGTGGATTAATGTCTGCGCTGGAGTTGGTTGAACAAGGCTGTACCATCAGCATTTTTGATCAACAACAAGCGGGACAAGCAGCCTCTTGGGCTGGTGGAGGTATCCTCTCTCCGATGTACCCGTGGCGCTATGTGCATGCAGTGAACCAACTCGCTCAATTTGGTAAAGC
Source organism: Rhizophagus prolifer (assembly GCA_019425655.1). NCBI lineage: Eukaryota > Fungi > Glomeromycota > Glomeromycetes > Glomerales > Glomeraceae > Rhizophagus > Rhizophagus prolifer. The sequence continues at coordinate 58,967 of NQWY01033934.1, read as the reverse complement.
CTCTTATCAAGCATGGAACCAAAAGCTCTACCCTATTACAGGGATTGATTTTGAAATTCATGACACAGGCATGCTGATTTTTGATGAAGAAGATTTTGACGTTGGTTTGTCCTACGCCGAGCAGCATCAAGAACCAATGCAGCGCTGTGAATATTTACAGCGAGATGCCCTAGAACAAGTTAATCCACATATTTCCGATCAGTTTCAAGAAGCGATTTATTTCCCCGAACTGTCTAATATTCGTAACCCTCGCGTATTACAGTCCCTGATTAGTTATTTAAAACAACATCCAAATGTTGAGTTTTTTGAACACACTCCTGTTAAAAAACTGATTCAACAAGGTGATGCCATACAAGCGCTCCAAACTGAAGATGGCCGCAAACATACAGCAGACCATTTTGTAATAACTTCGGGCGCTTGGAGCCATTACTGGAACTCTCAATTACAGCTCGAAATTCCAGTCGAACCTGTTCAAGGCCAAATGCTGTTATTTAAAACTCCTGCTCACTGGCTACCGACCATGTGTATGAATCGAGTCATGTATTTGATTCCACGTATGGACGGGCATATTGTCTGTGGGTCTAGCATGGCACATCGTGGTTTTGACACTTCAACTGATGAAACGACTCAGCACAATATTTTAGAAGCGTGTTTAGAAATGGTGCCTGAACTGGCCGATTTCCCGATCGTACAGCGCTGGGCAGGGCTCAGACCAAGCTCACCAAATGGCGTTCCCTACATTGGTAAAATGCCTGAAATGGATAACCTATGGGCAAACTTTGGTCACTTTAGAAATGGTTTATGTATGGGTGCAGGCTCTGCGCAATTGCTCCGTCAGCTTATGCTAAGGCAACCAACTTTAGTTGATGCCAAAGCATATTCGCCAGAGCGTTTGCAAAATAAAATCTTAGCCTGACGCGAGTATATTTTCTAAAGCCATTTTCAATTGAGGATAAGTAAACTCAAATCCTTCTGCTTGTAAGGCTGTGGGTTTAACGTATTGACCATTCAAAATCAATTGCGACTGTTCTCCTAATAAATAGCGAAAAACCGTGCTTGGTGCTGATAATATTGGTTTCTTATTTAAAACCTCTGCTGCTTGTTCAATAAATACCTTTTGAGTCACGTTTTCTGGTGCCACCACATTATGAACTTGAGCAGATTGAGGATGTTTAAATATAAACTCGATCGCATTTAACACATCTTCAATGTGTATCCACACCACAGGCTGACGACCATGACCAATTTGACCCACTAAATTGAGTCGAATAGGAAATAACATTTTAGGCAAAATGCCACCGCCCTGCCCAAACACTACACCTAAGCGAATAATTTTAGTGTTTTGCTGAGTATCTGCTAAAGCTGCTTGTTCCCACTCTTGGCAAAGTCGAGACATAAAAATAGGCTGTGGCGAGCTTTGTTCAGTGCACTCCTCTACCCACTTTTCTTGAACATCAATCCCGTAATAGCCAATGGCCGAGCCAGAAACAATCACTTCTGGAAAAATTTCAGATTGTTTGAGCCACGCATACAATTTTCGGGTCGTATTTACTCGGCTTTCAATGAGTTGTTTTTTACGTGACTCAGTCCAGCGTTTCTCACCAATATTTGCACCAGCCAAATTCACCACATAGTCAATTTGACGGGTCGTAATATCTTCAAACTTTTGTACCCACTGTAAGGCAGGATGGTCAGATTCCTTTCCAGCCTGCCGTGTAACAGCAATCACATTATAATTTTTTTGTAATAGGAACTTAATTAAGTGCGTTCCGATAAAACCACTAGCACCCGTGATTAATACATTCTTATTCATATTTCCTCCTAAGCTGAGGACAATTGTTTTATTTCATTATATAAAACTCATCTATATTTAATCGTAGCTGTTTTTGTAGTGATCTATTGTACATTCAACATTTTGTCAGCCATGCGTTGTGCCTGTTTGCCATAAAACCAGTAGGTAATTAAATAAAGCGGAATAGCCAGCATTAAAATCATAATGACCATAATACTTAAGAACTGAGGCTGCTTGAGGTAAAGCATAAAGTTTTGCAAAATTTCAGGGTCTTGTCTTGAAAATAAAAACAAACCAAACAAAACACCGCATAAGTTATAGCCCCAAAATATGAGGGTAAACCCTAAAGTAAATTTCTTTTTTTCTTGTACAGTCGGAGCACGGCGTTCTTTCTTTAAAAATCTAAATAAGACAAAAATCATTGCGCCTAAATATGGAACGGCTGTTAAAATACCACCTACACTCGCTGGCAATAGTGCTGCAACAACGCCTACAATTAAGGTAAGTATGATGCATATAGCAAAAAACCAGAGAAAGTAAGAACGTAATTTGGTCATATTTTTGCCTAATTTATGGGTTCAAAAAATAATTATAAATTTTTTTCGATTTTTTTTCATTTTTCTGTCAACCAATCCGAATCTCTTGACGTTATATAGAGTAACAAGGTCGCAGCAACCGAATACTTCCTTTGCACGGCATCCGCAAAATTGTTTCGGTGACCTTTCATTACGACTCTTTCTTCCTTCAGATTAGGTTTTGTTAGCAGCCAAACCCTTGATGAAGTCTTTGACCGACGATTCTCTCATCACTCGAATCGTCGGTTTTTATTTTCTAGCACGTTCATTTTACGCTCAACATACACAATCGTTATTTCATAGCCATGAAAGCCATGCGTATACTTTTTACACCATAAAAATATGATTTAAATAATATGAACAATATTGCCTATTTTGAAATCCAGTCTTCAAACCCTGCTCGCGACGCGCAGTTTTATCAAGCTGTGTTTGGTTGGCAATTTAAATTAGATCCAAACTTACCGATTGAATACTACCGTATCGAAACCCCTTCAATTATGGGCGGCCTTTTAAAACGTCCCGCTCAAACGCCTCCAATGGAATATGGCACCAATGCATTTACCTGTTCAGTTCATGTGGAAAACTTCGATGAAGTGGCTGCAAAAATTTTAGCGCAAGGCGGTATTGTCGCAATGGATAAATTCGCCATTCCCGGTCGCGCTTGGCATGGCTATTTTGTCGATTTAGATCACAACGTTTTTGGTATTTTTCAAGCCGATGAAAATGCAGCTTAAAGAGCTTGTTTAACAACTCTATTTATTTTTAATGTATAACCACCGCTTTTTTATCGGTGGCTATTTCATATTGCTTATTCAGCAAAGCTAAAAGTGGCTTCACATGTAATTGGGAAATTTACCGAATTGGCAATCATACATTCATGATGTGCTTCTTCATGCAGTTTTGCAGCAAGCTCTTGGTCAGCACCTTTTTCTAAAACAATCTCTGGTCTTAAAATAATTTGGGTAAAGTGACCGCGTTTAACGGGATCTGCATCTTCCATAAACCCAAGTGCTTTGTCGATATAACTCACAACGTGAATATGATTGACTGCACATAGGTGCAAATACCAAAGCTTATGACAAGCTGAAGCTGATGCAACCAATAAATCCTCTGGGTTCCATCTGGTCACATCACCTAAATAGGCTGGGTCTGATGAACCTTGAATGGTAGCCTTTTGCGGATGCTGAATACTAAAATCTCGTTTATATGAACGATAAGATGAAGTGCCTGTGCCCGTATTGCCTTCCCACTGTATTTTTACTTCGTATTCATGAATGGTCATTTTGTTCTCAAAGTTCATGGTTTGACCTGATAGTAACAAAGCAGGGTTTAAAAGGAACAATTTAATTCAGGTTTTACGGCTGGCTTAAATAACGAGCACTTTAAAATGTCTTGATAAAATCTCCTGCCAATTTATGCTAACGTATCTGTATTTATTTTGGCTTGATGTCTGTTTCTATGTCCGTACATTTTCTACATACTTCTGACTGGCATTTGGGACAGTTTTTTTATAATCATTCACGCCACTACGAACACCAACAATTTTTAAGCTGGTTACTCACTCAAATTCACGAAAAACAACCGCATGCCCTGCTCATTGCTGGCGATATTTTTGATGTGATTAACCCAGGTTCTCAAGCACAAAAACAACTCTACCAATTTTTAGCAGATGCACATCGTATTGCGCCGCACATGCAAACGCTCATGATTGCGGGTAACCATGACTCAGGCTACCGTATTGAACAGGTCGAACCACTTTTAGAAAAATACAATGCAAAAACCGTGGGCGTGGTTCGCTGGAATGAAGATAAAACTCTAGATCTCGATCGGCTACTTTTACCTATTTATAATCAAAATCAGGATATTGTGGCATGGTGCCTTGCCCTACCTTTTTTACGTTCGGCCGAAATTACGGGCTTTAACGAACATACCACCAATAGTAAAAACGCAATTGCCTATTTGCACCAGCAACTGATTGCCGAAGCAAAACGTCGTAAGACACCAGACCAAGCCCTGATTTTGATGTCACATGCCCATATGCAAGGTGGGGAAACATCCGACTCTGAACGCCCAATTATTATTGGTAATGAAGAGGCGCTTTCAACGACATTATTTGAAGATGCTGTTGACTATGTCGCTTTAGGGCACTTACATAAACCACAAAAAGTAGGTCAGCCACACATTCGTTACAGCGGTTCACCCATTCCGCTTTCTTTTAGTGAAATTAACTATAAGCACCAAGTGGTTGAAGTCAAAATTGACCCCGCTCAAGAGACAGACAACCGTTTACAATTTGAAGCTGTAGAAATTCCACGTTGCATACAATTGCACCGTATTCGTGGTGAATTAAATGAAGTGCTGCAACAACTCAAAGCATTGCCAAACGGCGTGATTGAGAATATTGACCACCGTGAATATGTCGATATTGAATATTATAGTTTAACACCGCCGCAACCTAATTTACGTCAGCAGTTTGAAGCGGCTCTACCGCCTGACCGCTACCGTTTAGTGCGTATTTCACGTCAATATGTGAATAAAGATGCTAACGATTCAAATACCACCCAGCACATTGCTCTTGAACCACCAACACCAGAAAAGTTATTTCAGAGTATTTGGGAAAAACAAGGTTACAGCGCCGATGATGCGGTCTTAAAAGATTTTCTGAGTCTGGTACAAGAAGCACAAAAAAATCTTGAAAATGATGCAAGCCATTAAGGATATGTCATGAAAATTTTATCCATTCGAATAAAAAATCTGGCATCTCTTTCTGATGAACACTTTATTGATTTTGAAAGCGCACCCCTCGCCCATGCAGGTCTCATTGCGATTGTAGGAAAAACTGGTGCAGGTAAATCGACCATTTTAGATGCCATGTGTCTGGCCTTGTTTAATCGGGTTCCTCGCCTTAAAGACAGCGATGGTAAATTAAAAGATGTTGATGGTTCCGAGTTACTCACCAACTCACCTTTGACTGTATTACGCCGTGGTACAGGGCATGGTTTCGCTGAGCTTTGCTTTATTGCGCAAGATCAAAAGCGCTATTTGGCGCGCTGGGAAATTAAACGTGCGCGTGAAAACCCAAATGGTAAATTACAAAGTGTACAGCGTCACTTAAAATGCCTAACCGATGGTGTGGTGCTTGCCGATAAAGCCAAAGCGGTTGATGAAAAAGTTAAACAAATTACCCAGCTTTCTTTTGAGCAATTTACGCGTGCCGTATTACTTGCTCAGTCAGAAGTGACCGCGTTTTTAAAAGCTCGAGACAGCGAACGCGGTGAATTACTTGAGTATCTGACCAACTCCAGTATTTTCGCCAAAATCGGTGAACTGGCTTTTCGTAAAACAGCAGATATTGCAAAGCAGCGTAAACAGCTCGAAGAATTCTTAGGCCACATTGAAATTTTGTCTGATGAAGAGATTGCGGCTTTTACCGAACAATATCAGCAAGCCGAACAAAATCATCAAAAATTAGAACAGCAAAAAAATATTTTAGATAAACAACAACAATGGTTTGAACGCAAAGCCAAACTTGAGCAAGAAGTTCAAGCGAAACAGCAACAGTTTCAAACTCAGCAAAATCACTATCAACAACTGGCTAGTGAACGCGAGCAATTAAAACGACTCGAAATTTTCTCTGAAATACGCCCACAAGTTTTTCAGCAATCTCAAAATTTACAAACCTTACAACAACTTGAGCCGCAAATTCAGCAAGCTCAAACCAAGTTTAACGAGTTAGTGCAAGTTTTTGAAACAGGACAAAAACAATATCAACTTGCAGAACAACAGCTCAAACAAACGCTGGATTTTGAGCAACAACATCAACAAGCTTTAAATCAAGTTCGACAGTCTATTCAAGAACGTGCCTTTATTGCCGATGAATATAAAAAGTGCAAAGAAAAAAGAAACGTACTTGAGCAGAAACTCAGTCCAGTGCAACAACAGCAAAATATTTTGCAACAGCAGATTGTACAACTTGAGCAGAACAAAATTCATTTACAACAGCAGCTTACTCAGACTCAGCAATACGCTGTATTAGACAAAGGCCTCTCAGCGCATCTGCATCAGCTTGGGCAATTTATTCAAAATTACCAAGCGATTGAACAACAGCTTGGCAACCCTGCCTCTGCTCGCCAAAAGCTATCGGAAGCTAAAAGTGAACTCGAACAACTGACAGCCTTACTAGGCACAGTTGAACAAATTGATTTAAAACTTGAGCAACAACGTAAAGATAAAGATCAGAAACTTGCCCAAATCATGCAGTTAGATCTAATTCAGCAAAAAATAAAAATTTATCATGAGCTCTATGCTGAGCTTCAGCAATTCACTGAAAAACATACTCAAACCTCTGCGCAAGAGCAGCAGCTTAAAACCGTCTGCCAGTTAGCTGAACAAGACTACCAAACAGCAAAAACTGAACGTGAAAAGTTACAGCACATCCTGCAACAGCAGCGTTTACTACACACCGAAAATATTGAGCAGTTACGAGCCAATCTTAAAGAAGGTGAAGCGTGTTTAGTTTGTGGAAGTACACATCATCCCTATCGTGTTGATGACAGTGCAGTCTCTAAAGCTTTATTCGACTTGCAACAACAACAAGAGCAACAGGCAGTAGCGCTAGAGCAAACTAAATTTAATGCATGGCAAACTCAGCAACATGCCCTCACCCAGTGTCTTGCTGAGCTTGAACAAGTTCAGAAGTACTTAACTCAACTTACAGCCAAACAATCAAGCTTGCAGCAAGAGCTTGAGCAAGCGTTTAACCTCAATCAATTACACATTGAGCTTAATCAAGCTCCTGAACAAATCTTACAAACACTTAATGAGCTGAGACAAACTGCGCAAACTGCTATCAGTTCATTTGACTCAGAAAACTCGCGTTTAACCCAAGCCATTAAACAGCACAATCAGCTTGTTCAGGCTATTCAGCGTAATGAAACATTGCTGAATACAGCACAGCAATGGCAACAACAAGTTCAACATATTGTTGATTGTTTATCGGAAGCTGAACAACACGCATGGCAGCAGTCGAGTAGCCAAACGGCTAAGCAGACTTGGACTATTCTTGATACACGCGCCAAGCAACTTGAGCAACAAGAACAGCTTGCACAGCGTTTTGAACAGCAGCAACAAGAACTTAAAATGTTAGCTGCTAACCTTGAGCAATTGACCAAGCAAATTGATGAGATCGATCAAAATCTCAAAGAGATTACGCTTAAAGGCCAACAAAATAATGAAAAAGCGGTGTCGCTCATTCAACAAATGACAGGCCGCGCTGATATTAAACCGCACGAATGGTTAATTGAGCATGACGCTAAACGTCAGCAGCAACAAACGACGTATCATGAGGCTAAACAACGTTTTGAACAAACCAGACAGCATTTTGAGCAGCAAAAACAAGCTCTCGATCAACTTAAACATCAACATCAACACACTGAGGGGCATCAGCAGCAGATTGATGGGCAAATTCAAAACTGGTTAAAGACCCGCGCTGATTTTCAGGCAACTGATCTTACGGCACTGCTAAAGATCAATTCAGCTCAAGAGCAAGATATTCGTAACCGACTTAATCATGCCGAGCGTTTATTAAGTGAAGCTTCTTCTGCCCTTAAGACCATGCAAGAGCAATTAAGTGAGCATTTACAAACTCAGCCAGATATTGAACATGAAAAGCTTGTTAGCCTCATTCAAGACAATATTGCAGAGCTCAAAGCCCAGCTTGAAGTACGTGATCGGCTTAAGCTTAAGCTTGAAGTGCACCAACAAAACCTTGCCAAACAGCAACAATACGCCGAGCAAATTCAGAATATTCAGCAAGAAGAACATCGCTGGAGCAAAATTTCAGGTCTCATTGGTGACGCTAAAGGTAAAGAGTTCCGTGATTATGCGCAGCAATATCACCTAGATATTTTAGTTGAACATGCCAACCAGCAACTGGCAATGCTGTCGCAACGTTATACGCTAAAACGCCTAGATCAATCTTTAAGTCTTGCGATTATTGACCACGACATGGACGGAGAAACCCGTTCAGTTGCCTCTTTGTCTGGTGGTGAGTCATTCTTAACTGCACTGGCCTTATCATTGGCGATCGCCAATATGGCCTCGGGTTCAATGAAAATTGAATCACTGTTTATTGATGAAGGTTTTGGTACTTTGGATGCCTCATCTTTGCACATGGTCATGAATGCTTTAGACCAATTACAAAATCAGGGACGTCAGGTCATTCTCATTTCACACATTCAAGAAATGCATGAGCGTATTCCTGTACAAATTCAAGTGAAACCACTCGGTGCTGGTGCAAGTACCATTGAGGTCGTGGGTTAATTATTAGGATTTCATATCTTAAATTTGATTGAATCTTATAGAACAAAGGGGCGTATTATTTACGCCCCTTTCTTTCTTGTATGGTCTTTTACTAATTTTTTATTTTAAAACATCAAAAATTAATTCACACAGAGTACGACAATCGCGAAACCAATACAGTACAGACCAAACAAATGCCAACGGCCATGTTCTAACCATGAAGACAACCATTTTAGCGCCAAGAGACCAGCACCAAAGCTAAAGCACATACCCAACAAGCTTGGAACCATCGAATGGAACACTTGTCCATGAGCTACAGTTTGTAAGCCTTGAGCGTGAACTAAACGATATAATTCTTTTAAAATCACTGCTGGTGTTAATACCACAGCCAACGCAAAACTGAACTCTTCAGCCTTTTGGCGTGATACACCTAAAAATAGCCCTGTAGAAATGGTTGCACCTGAACGTGAAAAACCACGGAAAGGTAAACATAACGCCTGCACTGCCCCAATAATAGAAGCACTACGCAAACTGATTTCACCTTGCTGGCCGCGATCTAAACGCGAAGATAAAATAATAAGTACACCTGCCGAAATCAGTGCAGCTGCCATGAGTTTTGAGTTACTAAACAAATGCTCAATTTCGAAACTGCTCGCGCCACCGAAAAACACATGCTTAATCATAGATTGGAGCGCTAAACCGAGTACGCCTGTAATGAGCGTTGCCAAAATAATATAGAACGCTTGTTTTTTAAAACTTTCCCAAGAAGAAAAATAGGTCTTTTTCCAAGATTTCCAAAAGTAGACGATCACTGCAAACATCGTACCTGTATGTAACATTACAAGTAAGAAAGTCATGTCAGGTGCAGATGGATCATACCCCATTAACTTTTCAGCTAAAATAACGTGTGCGGAACTAGAAACTGGCAATAATTCAGCAAAGCCCTGAATAATTGCCAGAATGAAAACATGCAACAAATCCATACATTACACACTCAAATATAAAATATTTGGGTTATAAGCGAGGAAAATTAAATTTAAATTAATTGATTACAGTTCCACCACAAAATATTTAGCTAAACCGTAAAAGTTATTTTTTCTCAATCGGCTCACGCTTACCAAACAATGCCGTTCCTACACGGACCATGGTTGAACCTGCTGCAATTGCAGCATCTAAATCGCCTGACATTCCCATGCTTAATGTATCCCAGTCCTGCACATGAGCATGTTGCCCTTTCACCTCATCAAATAGCTTTTTAGCATCTGCGAAAGCAGCGGTATTGTCTGGTGCTGGAATGACCATTAAGCCACGTAGTTTAATTTTCGGCAGTTGGCTAATTTGAGCAACCAATTCAGCAACTTCTTCTGGTGCACAGCCATCTTTACTGTCTTGTCCATCAATATTCACTTGCAAACAAATATTAAGTGCAGCTTGGTCATCACCACGTTGGTTAGATAATCGCTCTGCAATAATCAAACGGTCTACACCATGTACCCAATCAAACTTTTCAGCCAAATGCTTAGTTTTGTTGCGTTGAACATGTCCAATAAAATGCCATTCAATGTCTAAGTCATGCAGAGCTTCAATTTTGTCCAAAGCTTCTTGTAAATAGTTTTCGCCGAATGCCCTTTGCCCTGCTGCATACATTTCACGCAATCTTTCACTTGGATGTGTTTTTGATACGGCTAAAAGTTGCACAGTTTCAGTCGCACGCTGAGCATGCTCACAAGCAGTTTTAATTTGCTGTAATACGTGCTGTCGCGCATCTTGCAGGTAATTCATTGACAAGGTTCTCATTTTCAAAAAACTTTTTTGCTTTTCACCTAAAGCGAAGTGTTGGTAAGCCTCAGTGAAAGCCGTATATTATTCTACAAAATAATGACATATTTTGATTTACTTGGGGAAATTATGGATATTACAGAGCTACTCGCCTTCTCTGTGAAAAATGGCGCTTCCGATTTGCATTTATCTGCTGGCATGCCACCAATGATTCGTGTCGATGGTGAAGTTCGCCGTATTAACTTACCAGCCTTAGAACATAAAGATGTCCACCGCCTTGTGTACGACATCATGAACGATAAACAGCGCCGTGACTATGAAGAAAAACTCGAAACAGACTTTTCTTTTGAAGTACCAAATGTTGCACGTTTCCGTGTGAACGCATTTAACCAAAACCGTGGTGCTGGCGCAGTATTTCGTACCATTCCATCTAAAGTACTCACCATGGAAGATTTAGGCTTAGGTCAAATCTTTAAAGATATTTGCGACTATCCTCGCGGGATTGTACTGGTGACAGGGCCAACAGGTTCGGGTAAATCAACCACACTTGCAGCGATGATGGACTACATTAATGAAAATCGTTATGACCATATTTTAACGGTTGAAGACCCCATCGAATTTGTACACCAATCAAAAAAATGCCTCATTAACCAACGTGAAGTCCATCGTGATACACATGGCTTTAATGAAGCACTTCGCTCAGCATTGCGTGAAGACCCAGATATTATTTTGGTCGGTGAGATGCGTGACCTTGAAACGATTCGTTTGGCCCTTACAGCTGCCGAAACAGGTCACTTGGTATTTGGTACGCTTCATACCACATCTGCCGCTAAAACCATTGACCGTGTAATTGACGTATTCCCTGCCGAAGAAAAAGACATGGTACGTGCCATGCTGTCTGAATCTTTGCAAGCCGTTATTTCGCAAACCCTGCTTAAAAAGAACGGCGGCGGTCGTGTGGCAGCACATGAAATCATGATTGGTATTCCTGCCATTCGTAACTTAATCCGTGAAAACAAAGTCGCACAAATGTATTCAGCTATTCAAACTGGTGCTAACTATGGCATGACAACGCTTGACCAAAGCTTAAAAGGTTTAGTGTCACGTGGCGTAATTAGCCCACAAACTGCACGTACTGCGGCTAAACAACCTGAATCATTCCTATAAAAATAACAAAATAGCGAGAATAGAATTATGGATTTTAATGACTTGCTCAACCTGATGGTTGAAAAAAAATCATCGGATCTTTTTATTACAGATGGCGTTGCACCATCTATGAAAATTAATGGTCAAATTGTTCCCATTTCAAAGAATAGCCTTTCTGGCGAAGTGATTGGACAGCTCTTACATTCGATTATGAGTGAGAAGCAGCGTAAAGAATTTGCGGACACTCGTGAATGTAACTTTGCCATTATGAATCGTGACAAAACGGCACGTTTTCGTGTGAGTGCTTTTCAGCAACGTGACATGCCGGGCATGGTTCTACGTCGAATTGAAACTAAAATTCCTTCGATTGATGACTTACAGTTACCTTCTGTGCTTAAAGATTTATCAATGACCAAACGTGGCATTATTATTTTTGTAGGTGCAACAGGTACTGGTAAATCGACTTCGTTGGCTTCAATGATCAGCCATCGTAACCATAACTCTAAAGGTCATATCATTACTATTGAAGACCCGATTGAGTTTATTCACGAACATGCGGGCTGTATTATTACTCAGCGTGAGGTCGGTATTGATACTGACTCGTTTGAAATTGCTTTGAAAAATACTTTACGACAAGCACCCGATGTCATCTTAATTGGTGAGATCCGTTCTCGTGAAGTAATGGACTACGCGATTGGCTTTGCTGAAACAGGCCACCTTGTATTAGCGACCATGCACGCCAACAACGCCAACCAAGCACTCGACCGTATTATTCACTTCTTTGAAAGTGACCGCCACAGTCAGCTCTATATGGACTTATCTCTCAACTTAAAGGCCATGATTGCTCAGCAACTTATTCCAACGCCAGATGGAAATTCACGCCGTGCAGCGATTGAAATTTTAATTAACTCACCATTAATTTCAGACTACATCCGTAAAGGTGAAATTCATGAAATTAAGGACTTAATGAAACGCTCACGTGAACTCGGTATGCAAACCTTTGACCAAGCTTTATTTGACTTATATAAAACAGGTCAAATTACCTATAAAGATGCGCTTAAACATGCCGACTCACCAAACGATTTACGTTTGACGATTAAGCTTGCAAATGAAGGTCCAGATCAAATTGCAGAAGAAAAACAGCATTTGACTTTTGACCGCCAGTAATTTCTTCATAAAAAAAGGAAGGTTAAACGTAACCTTCCTTTTTTATTTGTTATCTTTATGTGAAAACGATTATTTCTTGCGCAATGCATCCTGACATTCAGGTTCATTACAGTAACCATAGAGATTTAATGAGTGACCTGTTAAGGTAAACCCATGTTGGTCTGCTACAGCATGCTGTTCTTTCTCGATAACATCATTAGTAAATTCAATAACTTTGTTACAGTTTTGGCAAACTAAGTGATCGTGGTGATCTTCTTGCATAATTTCGAAAACAGAATGATTATTTTCAAAATGATGACGTTGAATAATGCCCGCAGCTTCAAATTGTGTTAACACACGGTAAACTGTCGCAAGGCCGACATCTTCCCCTTGCTCTAACAAAGTCTTATAAATATCTTCAGCGCTAAGATGATGTTGTTTTGAATTTTCTAATAATTCCAAAATCTTAATTCGTGGAAGGGTAACTTTAAGTCCAGCTTTGCGCAAATCTTGATTGGAAATAGGCATGAAAAAAGGTCTCTCAACAAATCTCAAGTTGGAATAGGCAATAGAATTTAGATGAAGTATGATCTATCCTTTGATCAAATGCATCATAATTTATTGGGATAGTGTAGCAAAATGCAAAAACTCGTGCTGACGTTATTCGTCACTTCACTCCTAGCTGGTTGTTCAATCTTTGGTGTATATAAGGTTGATATTCCTCAAGGGACTCCATTGACTAAAGCTCAAGCCTCTCAAGTACAAGTCGGCATGAATTTCCAGCAAGTGCGCTTTTTGCTTGGTAGCCCAACAGTGACTGATCCTCTCAATCCACAACGTTGGGACTATATCTACAACTATATCCCGGGAACATATGCTAAAAAAGCGAAAATCCCCGCAGCACATGGTCAGCATTTAAAAATTTACTTTGATAGTACTGGAACTGTAACTAAAATTGAAGGTTTAGAGACTATTCCAGAATCGCAACCAGGTTTACCAGCTTCTAAAGAAGCGATTTTAACTCCCCCGCCACTATAATCGTTTTTTCTAATAAAAAGAAACCCCTCAAGTGAAAAAACTTGAGGGGTTTTGCTTATTGAGCTGATTGCTTAAAGCGATTACTTTTAATGTAGCGGCCTACAGGGTTCTTCGCAGCACGATTACGGCGGATGTCTTTTGGATTAATTGTTAAAGGTCTATAAACCTCAACTCGATCACCCACATTTAATGCTGTATCCGTTTCTACTTTTACTCCAAAAACACCGAGCTGAAGAGGTTCTGGCAATTCAACTTGATTTAACAAACCACTTGCTTGTACTGCCTGCAAAGCACTCATGCCCTCTACAAATGGAATAGAAATGAGAAACTGTTGTTCTGGTGCGGCAAAAGCCACCCAAACTTGCTGAGTGCGTTCCATTAAATACTTTGTCCAATTACGGCAACCATTGCCAGAACAATTGAAAGTGGCAAAACAATTCGTACAGCAATACGCCATAAATTATAGAAAAGCTCGTTGCTGAAATTCATTGATTTACGCAAATGGCTAATTTTCATAATCCAGCCAGCAAAAATGGCATATATCAAACTAATGAGTAAGCCCCAAAGCATAAGAATTAGCGTAAATAAGTGATGAAGTTCAGGCACTGCCCAAACTGCAATTGCAACAACAATAATTACCCACTGTAAAACAATCATGAGCTGACGCTGAGCTAATTGTTCTCGCGCCAATTGCACAAATAGCGCAGATGTCATCACACCTGTAAATATCCACGTCAAAACAGGTAATTGAGCTTGAAGCGAAAAGAAGCCAAAAGCAATTACAGCAATAAGCTGGGCCAACCAAATTGGCAGCACAGTTTTAGTTGCACCTTCTTCTGCTTTAACTGTACCCACTGTATTTTGCCAGTAAAGTCCTAAACCCAAACCGCTCGCTACAAGAGCAAGTACAGTTGCATTACCCCACTCTTTGAACTCAACATTGGTCCAATGCCAAGGTTGTAAAGTCGTTCCCATCATGTTTGCCAACACAATAGAAGCAATTACTCCAACAGTCATTAATAAAATAAGAATTTGACGTGGAATAAAAGATAGTACTAAGGCAGCAACCGCAAGGCCTGCAAAAATAATTTGCCCAGAAATACTTGGAGCAAATTGTGCAACTAATATATTGCTTGCAGTGCTCAAAACATTACCAGCTAAGAAAGGAATAAAAACAACAGCAAGCCAGCCAACCACACGCCATTTAGATGAACTATCTGCTTCACGAGTTAGACTCGATAGCGCATTTAAAGCGGTCGTTTTAGATCGTTTTGCTAAGGCAATTTCCAAATAACAAACTGGTAATGCCAATAACAACATTGTACCAAACCACAATAACCAGAAATCGAGCTGACGATCAATCTGGATGCCCATAGTTGGGGCCAAAGTAGCCATGATGACAAAAGATAAGCAAAACGCCATAAGAGGCGATAACCAACGTGACATAGGTATGTCCTGCATTATGCATTCCTTGAAAAAGTCTATAGATATTTTGCCCGTCTCATGCATGAAAATCAAAGTTTGCGCCATAAAAAAAGCAAACCACCGAAACGATAGTTTGCCGCGCTAACGATAATTTAGAGTTTTTCTAGTTAAATTTATGAGAAAAAACGGGCGAACCAGTTTTTTCCTTTCTTCTTTTCCTTTTCTCTAATGATCCCCATCATATTTTCTTTTACTGCTCCTACATAATCGGCATCATCATGTTGAATATGATTAATGAGCCATTTAGCCAAAATTTCTTGTAATTCAGCTTCAATGGTATGACCCATTTCAAAACGTTCACGATATAGCTCAATTTTTTTAATAAATAAGTCATGTACACGTTTATGAGGTACTCTATATTTATAATCGGCTTCTTCTTGTAAACTTTCTTCAAAAGTAAAATGAGACTGCGTATAATCGATAATATTATCTAAAACATCTTTAATACGACGTCTATCTTCATCATCTTTTACATCATCAATCTGATTAATATAATCAAGTATTCGTTTATGTTGCTCATCAATAACTTCAATACCGGTATTATATTCTAAAGCCCATTTCATTTTCATACACCACCCCCAATGATGTTCAATGACTGTTGCATAAATCGCATTTTATAGTTAAAGGGGATAAATAAAAACAAACCTATTTTGTCGGCTTTATATAATAAAAATGAATTAAACCCCAAAGTATTGATTTACATAAAATTAATTAATATTAACCAACTAAAACGATAAAGTATTTTTTAAACAAAATACTTTATCGCTAAGTAAATAAAAATACATGTTTTTAAAAGAATTATATTTATTTTAGTTAAAATTAATATTGATCTGCACGAGTAATACGTTTAAGTTCCGGATTTTTCTCTTCACGTATTAATCTTTCAACATGTGTTATTGCTTTTTTTATAGGCATTCCATTTTGGAATAAAATCATTTCACCCGGTTGATAAGCTGTCCAGTTTTCATTATGGGTTAAAGGCTCAGTGGTGATGACTGCCACTCGGTCTTCTGGTGTAGTCACTTGACTAAAATCAACTTCAACATCTAAATCAATTAAATGTGCATTGTTAAATGGATATTCTCGGACTAACCAATGCAATTTAGTAATTGCATAACTAAATAAAGCTTTACCATTAGATAAACAGAAATTAAAGGTGCCATATTCTGCAATTTGCGGAGAAATCTTTTCTAATACTTCAAATATTTGCTCAAGACTTGGCTCTTCATAACCAAATACTTCTACCAGTTGATCTAATAAATAACAAAATGCTCTTTCACTATCTGTATTACCTACAGGTGTAAAACGTCCGCTTAAAGGTGGATCAAAATCATGTAAATCGCCATTATGAGCAAAAATCCAATGACGTCCCCATAATTCCCGAATAAATGGATGCGAGTTTTCCAGTGTAATTTTACCTTGGGTCGCCTTACGAATATGCGCAATCACATTGCGTGATTTGATAGGATAATTACGAATAAGGTCGGCAATTGGCGATTCAACCGCAGACTGGTTATCTACAAATAAGCGACATGCCTTGTCTTCAAAAAAAGCGATACCAAAGCCATCACTATGGTCAGAGGTAATTCCTGCGCGCTGTGAAAAACCACGGAAAGAAAAAGTGATATCCGTTGGTGTTGCACAATTCATTCCTAATAGCTGGCACATATTGTTCTAAACTTTTCGCTTCATTACCCCATACGCACTATTGTGCATGAGAGTAAAATAGCTTGTAAATCCCAATATGCGCTCGCTATTACAAAATATAAGATATCTTTATCGTTGAGCCATTTTGTTCATTACAAATGAAGTGGCAATTTTATTCACTTCTAAGAATACAAAGTAATCCAGACAATTAAATTTATCATCGAAAAATGCTTCTTTAGACAGTTTAGATTGCATACTCAAATACATTTGGAACAGTTTTGGCATGCGCTCATCTTGAGGAAAACTAAACTCTGGATATTCAGGTTCATAAATCTTTTTAGAACGAATATCGATGGTTTTAGCGTCTGGTAATTGCTGAATCTGGCGGTGCGTATAGTACGCTCTAGCCAAATTATCCTGAAGGTGAATACTCACACAGCCCATCAAGTATTTAGCACGCATTGACCACAACACTTTAGGTGCAAGGTTCATCCAAAGCGTAGAAAGTGCCTTACCATTACGAAAGCGCGGATGCACACAGGTACGCCCTATTTCCAATACGTTTGGCAAGTGTGATAACTGAGGGACAATATCAAACTCATGGGCACTATAGCTTTGTCCAATTTCATGGCCTTGGAAGAGTTTAAGTCGTGTATAAGCCACAATCTCTCCCGTCCATTTCTCACGTAATACTGCATGCTCACAACTAAAATCGTAAATATCTTGATCTAAATTATCTTCAAAATGAATGCCAAATTGTTTACTAAACTGTTGTGCACGGAACCGTTGTACATCTTGTAATTCTTTTAAATTATCAACCCATTCAAAGCGAAACTGTGTTTGATTGGTAGTCTTATGGCGATTTAGAGGCAAAGTCCAGGTTTGGCGATATTGATTAAATTTTTCCAGCATAATGAACGCTCCTAGTGACACCCCTTACACTAGTCAAAGCTCATGACAAAAAAATGACCAAAATTAAATGACATAAAAAAAGACCACTTAGCGTGATCTTTCATAAAAATACTCACTTTAGTGAGAAGCATTTGTACGATTAGAAATAAGCGTACCCACACCGTGATCTGTAAAAATCTCAAGTAATGTCGCGTGTGGTACACGGCCATCTACAATATGAGCACTGACAACACCGCCTTTGACTGCATCAAGCGCACAACCGACTTTAGGAATCATTCCACCATAAATCACGCCGGTTTCAATTAAACGGTCAACTTCTTGGGTGCTTAAACCTGTTAACAGATTTTTGTTTTCATCAAGCACACCAGTAATATTAGTCAGCAGAATTAATTTTTCCGCCCCTAATGCCTCCGCAACTTTACCAGCAACTAGGTCAGCATTAATGTTGTAGGTATTGCCTTTTTCATCAACACCTAATGGTGCGATAACAGGAATAAAATCACTTTGAGTAAACATCTCTAATACATCTGTTTTTACCCCAGTAACTTCACCCACCATACCTAAGTCAATATGTCTGATCGAACCGTCTTCTTCTTGTTTTTCCATTAATAATTTACGGGCACGTAATAGATTGCCATCTTGACCAGTTAAACCAATCGCACGTCCACCATGCTTATTAATTAAATTAACAATCGACTTATTTACGCTACCGCCTAATACCATTTCAACCACTTCCATAGTGGCTTCATCGGTCACACGCATACCGTCAATACGATCAGACTCACGACCTAATTGTTTTAGGAAAGAGTCAACTTGTGGGCCACCACCATGCACAACAATCGGGTTTAAACCCACTGTTTTAAGTAAAACGATATCTCGGGCAAATGAACTTTCCAATTCAGGATCAGTCATCGCATTACCACCGTATTTCACCACCAGCGTCTTACCGGAAAAACGTTGAATATATGGCAAAGCTTCAATTAAGATTTTTGCTTTGTCGACGCCAAGGTGCTGATGTTGTGGCATTGCGCCTCTCCTTACTTAGGCTTCAGAAAGTTCTTGTGCAATTTGCGGGTAACGCTCTTGCAACATATCAATAAATTTTTGCTGGATTTCCTTTAAACGTAAAGGACTATCAGCATCAAATCTTACGGTAAAATACTCACCTGTATTTGATGCTCGAATAATGCCAAAACCATCCTCAAAATCAAGACGTACACCATCAATTTTACTAATATGTGCGCCTAGACGATGGCTCAAAATTTCAATGTCTTGTAGTACATGTTTAGGGTCTGAATGGTGAGTACTGATGTAAGTATCCTCGGTACAGCATCTCTCAGGATAAATAGAAAATAACTCAGAAATAGTTTTTGCTTTAGATTGAGTAAAATATTCCATTACACGCAGTGCAGCATATATTCCATCGTCATATCCAAAACCACGACCATCATTGAACACATAATGACCCGCGTATTCACCACCAAAAATGGCTTGCCCTTTAGACTTAGATAAATATGAACGAAGGAAGCTACTTCCAGTACGAATCATTTTCGGTTTACCGCGTAGTTGCTCTACAGTTCTTTGAACCATAAGCGAACATTTCACATCAAATACAATTTCTTTATCTGGCTGATGTTCTAGGCACATTTGTGCAAAAAGTGATAAAAGACGATCCGCTGTCAGAATATTTGCTTTTTCATCGAGTAATACGACACGATCGCCATCACCATCAAGCGCAATACCAATATCTGCATCTTGTTCAACAATCGTTTTACGCAGTTCTTTTAAATGTGCAGCATGTGAAGGGTCTGGCGCATGGTCAGGAAACTCGCCATTTGGGGCAGTACGTAAAGCAATGACTTCACATCCCATTTTTTCAAGTACCAGTTTCGCACAATGCCCTGCCGAACCATGTAAACCATCTAATACAATTTTTAATGGGCGTCTGAGTTGAATATCGTTAAAAAGAGTCTGTTGGTATTTTTTGCAAAATTCTGATTTAAATTGAGGAGTTGATAATTCTAATAATGATATTGGATGAACAGGAACATAAGTTTGCGCAAACTCACCGACTTGCTGAATCATTTCTGGGGATGGAGGTTCCCCTTTTAATATCCATTTAATACCATTATCTGATTTAGGATTATGGCTAGCGGTTACCATAATGCCATTGCCGCCAAACTCACGTGCAATGTAATACATCATCGGAGTCGAGCAACAACCAATATTTGTAACTGTTAAACCCTGCTCTATTAACATCTCTTCAATTAAATGAGCGTAAGATGGACTTGTGAGACGGGCATCATAGCCAATTACTAATTGAGTTTGTGCTGCTTGTTTATATTGTTGTGCCAATCCATAGGCAATTGAACGGACGACGTCTGTAGTTAAATAAGAAAGTTTGCCTCTGATATCGTAAGCACGGAAAATATTTTTTGGAAATGAGTGTCTTACATTCATAACGTATCTTCTATTTAAAGATCAATCTGATCTATCGCAAAAACATAGAGTATTCAAAGTTTGAAAGGATATTTGCTAAAAAGTTAAAAGAGTATGAGTAAAGCGTTTTGTAATATAATTCATTGTAACATTCAAGACATAAAAAGAAACACCTGTAAAACAGGCGTTTCTTTCAATCATTTTTTATAAGCTAATTATTGTTTACCCGTGTGACCAAAGCCGCCAGCACCGCGTAAAGTTTCTTCAAATTCCTCTACTTGTTGAAACTCAGCCTGAACCACCGGAACTAAAACATACTGTGCTAAACGCTCACCCGGTTCTAAACGGAAAGTCGTTTGACCACGGTTCCAAACTGAAACCATCAATTCACCTTGATAATCCGAGTCAATTAATCCAACCAAGTTACCAAGAACAATGCCGTGTTTATGGCCTAAACCTGAACGCGGTAAAATTAAACCAGCAAAATTCACATCATGAATATAAATCGCCATACCTGTTTTAACCAATACAGTTTGGCCTGGTTCAATTTCAATTGCTTCATCTAAACAGGCACGTAAATCTAGACCTGCTGATCCTGCTGTTGCATATGAAGGTAAAGGCCATTCTTTACCTAAACGCGGATCGAGCAATTTAACTTGAACTTTCATGGGATTTCCTAAAAATTAAAAAAATTAACGCTTTAATAAAGCTTTTAAATTTGCCAAATATTGTTGAGCCTGTTCTTTAGGGTCAACATTTGCTGCAATTTTCTTTTTACGCCCTAACCATTCGAGCTCGTCTTGCGGAAGCTCATCAAGGAAACGGCTTGGGGTCATTTGTTTCATTTGACCACCATTTTTACGCTGTTCTGCCAAAGTTAAAGTTAAGCCTTGACGTGCACGGGTAATACCCACGTACATAAGACGGCGTTCTTCTTCAATGGTTTCAGCTGCAATCGAGTTTTTATGCGGTAAAAGCTCTTCTTCAAGTCCCATAATGTACACATATGGGAACTCCAAACCTTTTGCTGCATGCAAAGTAAGTAGGTTTACTTTGTCAGTGTCCTCTTCTTCTTGCTGCTGTTCTAACAAATCGAGCAAGACCAGTTTTCGAATAACGCTTTCAATGTTCTTTTCATCAACATCTTCTGCACGATTAATCAGATTTTGAATACTGGTAAATAAATTCTCGATGTTATCGAGTTTACTTTTCTCTTGAGCAGGCGTTGCAGACTGTTCACGAATATAATCGATATAACCCGCTTCATTCATCATTTGACGAACTTTAGGCACAGGCTCATCATCTTCTAGCAACTCACGCGTAAATGTCGCAATAAAGTCGGCAAACTCATGCAATTGAGTTTCTGCTTTTTTAGGAAGAACCATACTTAAGCGTTGGTCAGAAGATGCACCAAGTAAAGATAAATTATTTTCTTGAGAGAATAAGCCCAACTTCTCAAGAGTAACTGGGCCAATCGCACGTTTAGGCGTATTAATTATACGCAAGAAAGCACTGTCATCTTCAGGGTTAATAATAAGACGTAAGTAGCTCATCACGTCTTTAATTTCTGCACGAGCGAAGAATGATGTACCGCCAGAGAGTTTATAAGGAATTTGCATTTGGCGAAGCTGGGTTTCTAATACACGTGCTTGAAAGTTACCACGGTACAATACAGCGTAATCTTTCCAGTTCTTACCGTTCATCAGCTTATGAGTCAGTAAGTCTTTGACTACGCGTTCAGCTTCATCGTCATCATTACGGCAGGTAATAATTCTGATGACCTCACCATGGCCTTTATCACTCCACAATTTCTTATCAAAAATATGCGGGTTATTCTGAATAACGCAGTTCGCAGCTTTCAAAATACGGCTGGTCGAGCGGTAATTTTGCTCAAGCTTAATAATATGTAAATTTGGGAAATCCTGTTTAAGCAAAGCCATGTTTTCAGGCTTCGCTCCACGCCATGCGTAAATCGATTGGTCGTCATCACCTACCGCGGTGAACTGTCCCATTACACCAACCAACAGTTTCACTAAAATATATTGCGCGGTGTTGGTATCTTGATATTCATCGACCAATAAATAACGAACGCGGTTTTGCCACTTGTCACGTACTTCTGCATTTTCTTGCAGTAAGCGGGTTGGCATAACAATCAGGTCATCAAAATCGACAGCATTGTAGGCACGTAAATTACGTTCATAAAGTTGATAAAGATGCGCAAACTGGACATCTTCAGGAGTTTCACACGTCGAATGTGCTTGTTCAGGCAAAATCAGATCGTTCTTCCAATCTGAAATTTTTTTCATTGCCTTGGCAATTAATTCTTTGCTTTCTGCACCAGACAAATTATCGCGATGCATCAAATCCATCAAAATACGTTTACAGTCATCTGCATCCAAAATCGAAAAATTAGCTTTTAAAGGTAAATTTTTAAGTTCTAAACGTAAAAGATTTAAGCCAAACGTATGGAAAGTCGAAACAGATAAGCCTTTTGCCTCTTCACGTGATAAAAGCTTGGTTACACGCTCTTTCATTTCACGTGCGGCTTTATTGGTAAATGTCATCGCTGTAATACGATGCGCAGGAATACGACAATGCTGCACCAAATAGGCAATTTTACGGGTAATTACCGATGTTTTACCTGAACCAGCGCCAGCAAGCACCAATAAAGGGCCTTGAGTATATTTCATGGCTTCTTCTTGCTTGTCGTTCAATTGACTGGCAGCTGACATCGTGTATTACCTCTTAATTTTTCGAGCATGATTATAGTCATCTCTTTTTTAGAATCCCAATAATAAATCTGCGGATATGTATAAATGATGTCTAATAATGCAATTTATGCGCCGTAGAATGTCGTGATTGTTTCTTGTACTGCACCCATAAAAAAACCACCCGAAGGTGGTTTTCGAAACAATAAATTAAATCTTATTGTTTAGCATAAATGCTGATTTCTACGCGACGGTTTTGTTCACGACCAGAAGCAGTTGAGTTGTCTGCGATTGGGTTAGAAGAACCATAACCTTGTGCATCAATACGGGTAGAAGATACACCTTTACCAGCTAAATACATTTTAACTGATTGAGCACGTGCTTGAGATAATGGAATGTTGATAGAGTCATTACCGGTGTTATCTGTATAACCAGTAACTAAAATCGCACTCTTGTTATCTTCAGCTAATGTTTGAGCTACTTTATCCAAAGTTGCATAGAAGTTTGGTTTGATGTTTGATTTGTTCGTATCAAAAGTAATGCTACCTGGCATAATCAATTGAACAGAACCATCTGGGTTACGGCCTACTTCTACGCCAGTACCCGCCATTTGCTCACGTAATTTTTTCTCTTTGTTATCAAGATATAAACCACCAGCTGCACCAAGAACTGCACCGATTGCCGCAGCACGGTTGTTTTGACGGCTAGAGTTTGCACTTGATTTAGAAATACCATAACCTGCTGCTGCGCCAATTAAAGTACCTAATGCGGCTTTATCGTATTCAATTCCACCTAGGTTGTTACCTGTTGTCTGACAACCAGATAATACTACTGCTGCCCCTACGACTGTTGAAATAACTAGTGCACGCATTGCATGCCTCCTCACTTTGTGTGTTTTGTTGTCTGGATGAATAATGAAACAAAAAGGAAGTATAAAACATTGATATTTTGTTAATAATAAACAGTTTAGTTATTTTTTTGTAATATTTTGATGCACTTTAAGATGTGCACTCATCACAATTTCTTCATTGTTATCTAAGATATCGTTGTATTTCATTTCACGATAGTTATAGTTGAACAACTTTCCATGGATTTTAGATATTCGGGGTCATTTATATGTCAACTGCACCCAATAAGCAATCTGCGCTAAAAAAAATTACACGTGGACTCACTGTAGGTACAGTCATCACAGGTAGTACTTTTTTTCATGGACCACCTGTATTGGCTTTAGGTTTGACTAAGCTGTTAAAAAAATCGTCTAAAGTTGATGAAACCAATATTCAAATTACAAATAGCTGGCTTGGTGTAAATAACTGGCTCATTGATCATGTTTTACCTAATTTAAAATGGGATATTACAATCGATGAAGGTCTTGATTTGAGTATGCAAGGCCGTTATGTAATGACGTGTAACCATCAAAGTTGGGTTGATACGACAGTAAATCAATACTTTGGTTTAACACGTATGCCCCTTACCCGTTTTTTTACCAAATGGGAACTCATCTTTATTCCGTTCGTTGGTCAAGCCTTTAAAATTTTAGGCTTCCCAATGATGAAGCGTCATACTAAAGAGCAAATTGCGAAAAACCCTGAGCTCAAAGACCGCGATATGATGGAAGCACGCAAAGCGTGCGAGCAACTCTTGAGCCAACCTTTTACGTTATTAAACTATTTAGAAGGTACACGTTTTACTCAAGAAAAACATGATCAACAAAATTCGCCATATAAACATTTGTTAAAACCTAAAGCAGGTGGTTTGGCGTTGGCTCTAAATATTTTGGGCGACAAAATTGATGCTTTGGTTGATATGACGATTGTCTACCCTGACGGTGTACCGGGCTATGGCGACTTCTGGTTAGGTGATGTTTCAAAAATTGCGGTAAATCTTCGTAAAATTGAAATACCAGCTTGGGTACTCGGTGGTAACTATGAAGATGACCCAGTTTATCGTGAACGTTTTCAACAATGGGTACACGAGCTTTGGACTGAAAAAGATCAACTTATCGAACAAATGAAAGCTCGATATACTACTTCAACTCATTAAAAGCATTTATAGCTATGCAAAACAGTTCCAGAAAACAAGCAAAATATTACCATATGGATCCAAACAGCATTTCATTTAAGCTGTTTTTGGTTTATGACATCTTTATGGTGTTTATTATTATTTTCAATCTGTTCTGTCTTGCAGCAAATTTCTTTTTAATGAGCAGTATTGGGGCATGGTTTTTTGAACATATTCACTTGCCCCAAGTACTCAGCTTTTATAAAACCTATTTACACCCATGGGTAATTACGACAGAAGCTTGGTTTATTGGCTTTTTAATTACTGAATTTCTTGTCCGTTGGGGCATTTCTATTGTTTATAAACACCATAAACGTTGGTTCTTCTTCCCATTTATTCACTGGTATGAAATTTTAGCCATCATTCCTCAATTGCGTTTTTTACGTTTGTTTCGTGCTGGTATTATTGCCTATCGCTTATATGAATTAGGCTATCCTATTATTCCTGAAGGCTGGAGAAAAAACGGACTATTTTATTATCGCGTCGTTATGGAAGAACTGTCTGACCGTGTAGTTATTACGGTTATTGATGGCATTCGAAATGAGCTACAGACCAGCTCAACACATAAACAAATTATTCACGACTTGGTTAATCATCATCGTGAACAATTTACAATTACCCTGACCTCTATATTGCAAGAATCATTAGCGACTGCTTTAAAAGAACAAAAGCCAGCAATCACAAAAGGCGTTGGGCAAATTGTTGATCAGGCAATAGAGGATACGCCAGAGTTAACTCAATTATTACGCTTAATTCCTTTAGTGGGTGGTCGTATCGAACAGCAAATCCAAAGTATTGGTCAAAGGCTTGGTGAAAATATCAGTGCAGGTTTAATTGAACCATTAGTTGAAGGATCAAAAGAACAGCCTAATGCAACTTATCAATTAATTTCAGAAAAAATAAGTAACGTGAATATTAATAACCGTGAGCTTGAGCAACTTGTAGAGTCTGTGGTGTTTGAAAGCCTAGAAGCAATTCGCAAACAAGTTAAGGTCAAACAGTGGCAACAAACCCTTGCGGAGCGTGATCGAATCAAAGAATAAGCATTTACTTAATTTTTTATGAAACACGCTAGAGAATTGGCACGATTTGTTCTAGCATTTGCTCTATTTACAATAAACTTAACGATATTACAGCTCGTTTTAACGCCTTGAAGGAAGACTTATGGCTGATATCCGGATTACCGGCAGAATGGTTAACTTTAGCAGGATAACCTTCGATACGAATGATCATGATGTGATCCGCCAGCAATTATCAAACATATTAAATGAAGGGTCCTATCAGGGAACCCTCGTTATTATAGATAGTACTGTTGAACAAGAGTTGATTGCTTTAATTCAGCTGTTAGTCAGCTTAGGTTTGCAACCAATGGCAGTTATTGATGGTATCTTGGGTGATGAAGCACGCGCTATTCAGTTCCCTGTACTACCAGCAGATCAGCCATTACAACGTATTAAAGCAACTGCCGAGCAAGTCGCAATTGTAGAGAAACCGGCACCTGCACAAGCTTCAGCCGAAACAAAAAAACCACTAAATAATAATGCAGTTGCCCATATTACCTCTTATCATGATGAAATTTTGCGTACAGGCCAATCTCTTGTACAAGACCAAGGCGATATTATTTTAAAAGCTGGCATGAATAGTGGATCTGAAGTGATTGCTTCAGGAAATATACATATTTATGGCACGGTTCGTGGTAGAGTCATTGCTGGTGCGGGTGGGCACGCTGCTGCACGTATTTTTTGCCAATCTTTAGAGGCTGAACTCGTTTCCATTGCCGGAACATATTGTGTCGCAGATGATATCCCTAAACATGTGGTAAAAAAGCCAGTACATATTTATTTAAATGAAAAGCAAGAGCTTGAATTTGAAGCTCTAGAACTTTAGTTTATTAAGCAAATCACCAAAAAACAGCCCTTTTAAGGGTGTATGTATGACCATAATAGGAGTGGATTCGGTGGCCAAAATTGTTGTCGTAACATCAGGCAAAGGTGGTGTAGGTAAAACTACAACGAGTGCATCTTTTGCAACAGGTTTAGCCCTTCGTGGTCATAAAACTGTTGTGATTGACTTTGATGTAGGCTTACGTAACCTTGATTTAATTATGGGGTGTGAGCGTCGTGTTGTTTATGATTTTGTCAATGTAATTAACAATGAAGCACGTCTGCAACAAGCCCTTATTCGCGATAAAGATATCGAAAACCTTTACATTTTACCGGCTTCACAAACCCGTGATAAAGATGCTTTGAGCGACGAAGGTGTTGCTCGTGTGATTGACGAACTTGCTCAAGAATTTGATTACATTATTTGTGACTCACCTGCTGGAATTGAGCGTGGTGCAATTTTAGCAATGTACCATGCAGATGAAGCAATCATTGTGACAAACCCTGAAATTTCATCAGTACGTGACTCTGACCGCATCATCGGAATGTTAGACAGTAAAACTAAAAAAGTTGAACACAACGAAGGACGTATACGTAAGCATTTATGTATTACACGTTTTAACCCTGAACGTGCTGACCGTCAGGAAATGCTGACGATTGATGATATTTCTAAAGATATTTTACGCGTACCGACATTAGGTGTTATTCCTGAATGTCCAAGCGTATTACAAGCATCAAACGAAGGTAAGCCAGTTATTCTGTATTCAGAAACTAAAGCTGGCCAAGCGTATGATGACTTGGTTGCTCGCTTTCTTGGCGAAGAACGCCCTTATCGACACATCACAGCTCAACCTAAAGGCTGGTTAGCACGACTATTTGGAGCGTAGATATGGCAGGATTCTGGAGTAAATTATTTAGCAGTGACGAAAAGCCATCAAGTGCTCAAACTGCTAAAGATCGTTTAAAAGTTATTGTTGCATCAGAACAAGGTTTAGGCCGTCGCTTAAGCCAAGACAAGATTGACCAAATGAAGAAAGAAATCATGCAGGTGGTGAGTCGTTATGTCAGCGGTGTAGGCGAACAGCATATCCAAATGCAAGTTCGTTCTGAAGCAAATATCGAAATGTTAGAAATGAATATCAATTTACCTGAAGAACGATAATTCTATTTCTGACTATTCAACACATCAGAATCAAGGCAAAATAACGCAAGTTATTTTGCCTTTTTTAAAATGAGGAGATTGTCATGGCATTATCACAGCCAGCAACTTTCAATGAAGAATGGTCCGATGAGCGTGTTTTTGCCTACCTCAACCAACTTCCTCCAAATGGTGTGAACGCAGATTTTCATGTGCTCTACCATGCTTTCAAACATATGCGTCCAAATGACTATGAACGTCTTTTGACTAAATTTGTTGCAGATGGACGAGATATCAATGCAACAGATCCTGAAGGTGAACGTATCCATGACGTGATTGCTAAGTTTCCTCGTCAATCAGCGCCGTTTTTAGAAGTTTTAGCAAAATTTGCTTAAGCTTTTTATTTGAATAAGACTGCATAATCTATCTTAGTAAAACTTAGTAGATAGATTATGTGGTTTATCCAAATATCTAAATTATTTACTTTTATAAAAAATAATCTTAAAGTCATCAGCACTATTTCATTCCAAATATAAATTCATGAATCCAGAACCTAGAAAATTTAAAAGTTATTAGCGTTAATAAGTTTATCTTTCTATCCTTTATTTCTTTTGGTCTATACCAAATTTGGTGGATATTTAAAGCATGGCGATTTTTTCTAATCAAAGATAAATTAAATATTATGCCTGCTGTTCGTGCAGTTTTTTCTATATTCTTTTTATATTCACTATTTAATCGCATAAAAAACTATGCAAAAGAACAAGGGTATATTAATGACTTCTCGTCAGGCTGGATGTATTTAGCATATCTAATTACAACTTTACTGGTTTACTTACCAGAGCCCTATTGGCTCATCTCTCTCTGCGACATTATATTTTTAATACCCGCATTTAAAGCACTGAACTATGCACAAAAACAAATAGTAACGACAATTGAGCAAGAGAAATTCAATACCTCTCAAATCATTTTAATTATTATAGGATGTATTATGTGGCTACTGATTTTTATCGGTTTTGTTATATCATTCCTATATAAGTGATCTAAAAGTTAGTAATTAAAAAAAGCCTCTTTAAGAGGCTTTTTTATTGTCTGGATTTACCGATTTCCAATGAGGAAAATACCAAATACAGTGAAAATACCACCTGAAATCCCATCAATCCATTTTGAAAAATTACGGTAAGCTACTCTGAAACTCGGTAACGAGAAAATAAATGTCACAAAGCAGAACCATAAAATCGTTTCAACCGACACAATAATAAAAAGCAACCAATCGATGAAATGAGTTGATCTAAATTTAATGCGGAACCTTCTGAATCAACATAACTAAACACATGCTCAGCATGTTTCTGCTTTAACTCATCTAACAAAGCCGCATGTTCAGGTGAGCGATAAGCATAATGTAGCTCAAATTCAGCACCACGTGCTGCTAGCTCATCCATTTGTGGCAAGAATGGTGTAATGCCAATACCACCTGCAATTAAAATATGTTTATTGCCTGTTTCAGCTAATGGAAATAAATTTTTTGGTTCTGAAATCTGAATTTCACAGCCTTCATTGCACTGATCATGCATAAAAACCGAACCGCCCTTACCTTCAGCATCCTTACGAACACAGACTTGGTAAGTCGATAGATCTTGCGTACAACTCATCAATGAGTAAGCATTTGAAAGTTGCTCATTCATTTTGACAATAATATGGCTTCCCCCACTAAATCGAGGAAAGTTCTGCCCATCTTGACGTTTGAACGTAAACCGTTTGATTAAAGGAGTAAGCTGTTCCACATGAGTAACAACTGCCGGGAACATTTCATAATGACTAGCCATATTAGAATCCTTCTTTTACCGCATATTCTTGTTGTTAGGGCTTATCCTTAAAGCCCTAAACACATGTATTTAATGGTCATGAACTCTTCAAGACCATACTTTGAGCCTTCACGCCCAACACCTGATTGCTTCACACCGCCGAATGGTACAACTTCATTTGAAATTGCTGTGGCATTCATACCGACCATTCCATATTCAAGCTGTTCTGACACTCGCCATAAACGTGAAATATTTTCGCTATAAACATACGCAGCCAAACCAAAAATGGTGTCATTTGCTTGAGCAACAACATCTGCTTCATCTGTAAAGCGAATGAGCGGCGCAACTGGACCAAAAATTTCTTCTTGGACAATTTCCATTGTACGGTCAACGTTCGTTAGAACTGATGGTTCATAAAACGTTTGTCCTAAAGCATGCTGTTTACCGCCACAAGCAACTTTAGCGCCTTTGCTTACCGCATCATCAATTAACTGCTGTGCTTTTAACACTGCTTTTTCATTAATTAATGGGCCAATTTGCACACCATCTTCAAGTCCATTACCGACTTTAAACTTCTGTACTTCTTGTACAAACTTTTCGGCAAAAGCTTGATAAATATTGTCATGTACATAAATGCGGTTAGCACAAACACAAGTCTGACCTGCGTTACGGAACTTGGCAAAAATCGCGCCTTGTACAGCTTTATCTAAATCGGCATCATCAAACACAATCAGAGGTGCATTACCGCCTAACTCGAGCGCTAATTTTTTAATGGTGCTTGAACACTGCTGCATCAATAAACGGCCCACTGGCGTTGAACCAGTAAAAGTTAACTTCTTCACTTTTTCATGTGAAGTAAATACCGAGCCAATTTCTTGAGATTTACCAGTAACAACATTAATCACACCAGCTGGAATACCTGCTTTTTCGGCAAGTTTCGCAATCGCTAATGCACAATAAGGCGTTTCATTCGCTGGCTTAATGACAACCGTACATCCAGCTGCTAAAGCCGGTGCCGCTTTACGAGTAATCATGGCGATTGGGAAATTCCACGGCGTAATAGCAGCTACGACACCCACAGGTTCTTTACTAATAATAAAACGCTGCTGGTTATTGACGGTTGGAATCACATCACCATAAATACGCTTACCTTCTTCGGCAAACCATTGAATAAAGGATGCAGCATAACGCACCTCACCCTTCGCTTCTGCCAAAGGTTTTCCTTGCTCAATAGTCATGATTAAAGCAAGTTCATCGGTATGATCGAGAACTAGTTTGTACCAAGCCAATAAAATATCTGCACGGTTTTGAGCAGTTAAAGCTTTCCAACTCTGTAATGCAGTATAAGCAGCCTCCACTGCTTGAGTCGCCTCAGCCGCTCCCATATTTGGAATTGTGCCAATTTCTTCACCTGTTGCAGGGTTAGTCACTGGAACCGTTGCTTTTGACTGTGCAGCTATCCATTGCCCATTAATGTAGGCTTGTTGCTGAAATAATTCAGTACTTTGTAAACTCGACATATCATCTTCCTAACTGAAGAATCAGGTGCAAGTTATCTTTACACCTGAATAAATCCATCTGTTTTATTTGTGATGCTGCGCCACTAAATGCTGGAAGTAAGCAATACCATGCTCACTAATTCCTGAGCGTTGCTTGTCGGTCATAATACGGCCTTGACCACGATAACCACGTGATTTCAAACCACGTTGTACGCTTTCGACCAAGTTCAAATCTTCTGGACGGAATACATTGCGATACCATTCAATCAAATCTTTTTGATCTTGAGTGAGTTCTTCGTTCGTGAAGTAAATATCGTAATGCTGCAAAGTCGTTTCTGCATCCACGGGGAACTCGTAAATCACTGTCATGAAATTGCTGCCTGGCGGTACGTTGAACATGGTACAAGGCCAAGTCCAGAACCCATGAAACTCAGGATCTGTTATTGATGGATCAAGCTTGAATGACTTCTCTGATGAACGGGCAAAACCGTACTGTAATGTCCAGTTTTGATGTGTGGTGTGCCAATATTTGTCGACTTGTACTGAGTCAGCAAAGCCCGGATGTGCAGGCCCACAGTGATAACATTCTAAGTAGTTATCGACAATAACTTTCCAGTTTGCTGGCGTTTCTGTCACAAAACGTGCCGCCAGTTTCAAATCTTTAATCACACTACATGCTTGATTTAAACGCTCAGCAAATTCCGGAAGTTGGTCTTCTACGCATGTCGCGTTTTCATCCATATTAATGAAAACAAAGCCGGCATATTCCTCAACTTTTAAAGGAACCATGCTTGAATTTTCTTTATCGAAAGATTCAACATGGTCACAGTTACGTGCCAAAGCTAAGCTACCATCTAGCTTAAAAGTCCATGCATGGTATGGGCAAGTAATTACATTTTTTGCTTTACCACTACCACTTAAAAGCTCATGACCACGGTGTGGGCATACATTATAAAACGCACGTAAAACGCTATCTTTACCGCGAATGATGACAATATTTTCACCAATTACTTTACGGGTAATATAGTCATTCGGTTGTGCCAATTCACTGCCATGTGCAACACAAATCCAGCTTTTAGCAAAGATTGCTTCTTTCTCATGCTCAAAAACTTGTGATGAAGTATAGAAAACTTTAGGGAAAGTCCATGCAACATCTGGGTTTGCGCAAAAATCTTCAGGTAATTTTTCAACTGCACTCATGTTTTTACTCCATTAAATTCTTTTCGTCCAAATGACTCGATATTAAATTGATGTCTTTTCGGTACTGCCAAACATACGACGTATCGCACTCAGCATGTTTTGATATAACTGTTGAACTTCTGGGCAATCACGCATCAGACGTAAACTGCCATGTAATAAACCTTTACCTAAATGAAACTCGTTAGGGATGCCTGCTTGTTCCAGTTTTTGGGTAAGGCGATAACCGTCATCACTTAAAGGGTCATACTCTGCAACCGCTACGAAACTCATAGGCATATCTGAAAAATCAGTTGCCAATAAAGGCGCTAGACGTAAATCCTGCCAATCTTGAGAGTTAGGTGCATATTCCTTTAAATAAAAATGCATATCTTCTGTCGTTAACAACGGCGCATGTGCATGCTTTTGTGCAGAGGATGTGTCAAATGCAGCACTCAAGCATGGATAAACCAAAGCTAGACCTTGAGCTCGCAAACCACTATGCTGTAGATGCACTGCGAGGGCTGCTGCTAAGTTACCCCCAGCGCTATCGCCTACTAGAATGATATTTTCACTATCGATCTGCCAAGCTGAACCATGCTGTTTAAGCCATTGATAAACTGCTAAACAATCTTCAAAAGCTGCTGGAAAGCGGTGCTCTGGTGCCATGCGGTAATCTACGCTAATGACAACTGCATTTAAGTCCTGGCACAAATAGCTGGTAATAAATTCATGTGAATCGAGCCCACCGACCATCCAACCGCCGCCATGTAAATACAATACACACGGCCAACCTGACTCAGGTCGATCGGTTTTTGGTAAATACACACGAACAGGAACTTGGTACTCATCACTTGCAACAATGCGATCTTCTACTGCAATCTTGCCATCACGTGGCAAAGTGTAGTGTCGACACATCGCGTCATAGGCCGCACGGACTGAGTCAATATCTGCATCTGCTGGTGAATAAATGCTGCTCCAGTACACTAGGCTTTGCATTTCTTCACTTAAGGCATAAGTGGTCTGTTCATGTGTAGTCATTACCGTTCCCTCTAGCTGGTTTTTCTGTCCAGTTTGATTGAGCTTGCAAGCTCAAGCTGCATCCGTTTTGCATGTTCATCTTGAGACTGGTTTAAACCAATTTCCGAATCATCATAACCTTGTTGCTCAATTAAATGCGATGGGACTTTGGCATAATCCTGAATGAGCCATTTCACTAAGCCATAGGTCTGAATCAGAATAATCACAATAAATGGTAAAGCCGTCACAATGGTCGCTGTTTTCATGGTGTCCAATGGTGCTTTACTAAAAATCATGGCAATTGGAACTAAAGTCAGCATGACACACCAGAACAGACGAGCGTTTGGCGATGGGTCTTGTCCTTCACTTAAACCACGTGTACATGTTGCTGAAACCGCATAGCCTACTGCATCCATATGCGCTGCCAAGAACACCACCATAATGCCGAGGAAAATCCACATCATAAGTTTTCCGGCAGGTAACAGGCTGAGCAATTGACCAATTGCAACCTCACCACCTTGTTGGCTTAAGATTTGCGGTACATTTACAGCCCCATGAATAAAGCTATAAACGCTGTAGTTTTCAAATACTCCAAAGATGAACCAAAGACCGACACTACCGCCAATTACCATGGCAAAGATGACTTCTTTAATGGTACGGCCTTTAGAAACACGTGTTACAAAGAGTGCTACACCCGGCGCATATGAAATCCACCATAACCAGTAAAATACAGTCCACTCACGAGTAAACTTGCCGTCACCCATTGGGTCAGTAAACAAGCTCATATCGACAAAGTTGGTTGCCATTAATCCGAAACTCATTAATGAATTATTCAAAATGAATTGCGTTGGACCAAAGCAAAGTACATAAATCGCAAATAACACCACGCCCAAGCACACCATGTGACTTAAACGCTGCATACCTTTATCCATGCCCACATAAGAACTGAGTGCGAACAGAACCGAAACACCTAAAATAATGATGACCTTAGTCATAAAGGTGTTTGGGATACCTGTGAGCTGAGACAAAATATTGGTAAATGTCACAGCAGTGAGTACCAATGAAATCGTCAATGCACCAAACATGCAAAGCAAGAACATAAGGTCGACTAAACGCCCAACCACGCCAGTCGATTTAAAGCCTGTTACCGCTTCAATCACAGAAGCCAAACTTAAGCCTTTATTTTTTCTCACATGGTAGCTGTAGCACAAAGAAATTGATGCCAATGCATAAATTGCCCACGCACTTAAACCAGAATGAAAAAACGAGTACGCCACGCTATATTTCAATGCTTCTGCTGATTCAGGCGGTAAGCTCAAACCCGGAGTTTGATAATAGTAAGCCCAGTCCAAGAAGCCCCAGTACAGTGTAGAAGACCCAATACCAGACAAGATGAACATAAAAATCCATGACATCGTGGTGTATTGAGGCTTTCCTTCACCGAGTTTGATTTTTCCGTATTTACTAAAGGCCAGACCAAAAGTAAAAATGATAGCTAAAAAAGCAAACAGCAATACTGGTGTTGTAAACATCGATGTCGTCCACTGCATCCATGTTGCAGCAATCTTGATCGACTCTTGCGAATAAATCGCCAAACCAGCAACTGAAATAAATACAAACAGTAAGCTGGTTACGGCAAGAACTTTATCCGTATAAATTTTTGTGTTTTGATTATCCATATCCATACATCCATTTTTGGATGGCGTTATTCCATAGCGAACACGTCCATTTTAATTTGGGCTACACACGATGCAATTGCATCTCCTACCTCATAAGTTTTTGCCTGACCGCCGATATCGGCTGTTTTTGGCCCCTTAATTAAGACATTCTCAATCGCTTGCATAATGTCCTGACCTGCTTGAATGCAGCGCTCGTCTTCTTCACCAAAGAATTCGAACATCATGGCACCCGACCAAATCGCAGCGATTGGGTTGGCAATTTGTTTACCGTAAATATCTGGGGCTGAACCATGTACAGGTTCAAACAATGATGGAAATTTTCTTTCTGGGTTTAAATTTGCTGAAGCAGCTAAACCAATGGTTCCAGTACATGCAGGACCTAAATCGGAAAGAATGTCACCAAATAAATTCGATGCCACAACCACATCAAAACGCTCAGGTTGCAACACAAAACGCGCCGCTAAAATATCAACATGCTGTTTATCAGCTTGAATTTGTGGATATTGTTTTGCCATCGCATCAACGCGCTCATCCCAGTACGGCATGCTGACAGCAATACCATTTGATTTAGTCGCTGCAGTAATTTTTTTCGCATCACGCTGATTTGCAAACTCAAATGCATAACGCAAAATGCGATCTACACCATGGCGTGTAAATACGGCTTCTTGTAAAACAAACTCTCGGTCTGTCCCTTCAAAAGCTTTACCGCCAATGGCTGAGTATTCCCCTTCACTATTTTCACGAACTACATAAAAATCGATGTCACCCGGTTTTTTACCCACTAATGGACATTTCACCCCAGGCATTAAGCGTACTGGACGTAAATTCACATATTGGTCAAAACCACGACGGAACTGAAGTAGCGAACCCCAAAGTGAAATATGGTCGGGCACTTTATCTGGCCAGCCTACAGCGCCAAAATAGATCGCATCGTAACCTTGCAAGGTTTCAAACCAGTCATCTGGCATCATTTTGCCGTGCTCAAGGTAGTAATCGCAGCTTGCCCAATCAAAAGCATCAAGTTGAAGCTCAATACCATGCTTCTCTGCCGCTGCCTTTACAACCTTAATGCCTTCTGGTAGAACTTCTAAACCAATGCCATCGCCTGCAATCGTGGCAACTTTATATCTTTTTGCCATAAGCTTCCTTCACACCTTCGACTAATATCCTTGTATGGCTTAAACATGATGTTTTAATCAAAAATGATCAACAACGGAACTATCACTCCAATGGACACGGATCGTGAACAATCTACCTAACCTATCGGATTTAAAGGTTTTTTGCACAGTCGCCAAACTAAAAAGTTTTGTCGAATCTGCTGAGGAACTTGGGACATCGCCAGCTTTTATTAGCAAGCGAATTAATATTTTAGAAAACACATTAAGCTGCAAACTTTTTCATCGCAGTACACGTCACGTTAGCTTGACGGAAGATGGCAAACTTATTCTTGAGAGAGTTTCAAATATTCTTGAAGAATTTGATGAAGTTTGTGAACTGGTCAATAACCCGCTTAGTACGCCCACAGGTCGTATGGATATTATTAGTAGCTTTGGTTTTGGCAGAAAACATATCGCCCCAATTCTGTCTAAGTTAATGATGCTTTATCCAAAGCTTCAAATACATTTTGACACCATCGACAATACCAAAGACCTGATTCAACACAGTATTGATTTAGACATCAGGATTGGTAATGAAATTGCGCCAAACATGATTGCGAAGAAGTTAGCTTCTAATTTTCGAATTTTATGTGCAGCGCCTAGTTATTTACTTAAACACGGCGTACCAGACAGTATTGAAGATTTGCAAACACATGACTGTTTAACGATTAGTGAACGTGATCAATCATCTGTATTATGGAAATTTAGACATGCTTCTGAAGATGTCTCCGTGCATATCAAACCACGTTTTGTTTCTAATAACGGCGAAATTATTCATCAACTTGCTATAGAAGGTCACGGTATTATTTTCCGCTCGATTTGGGATGTTGCTGATGAATTGATTACCGGCCAACTTCAGCATATTTTGCCTGAGTACTGGCAAGATGCAGACGTCTGGGCAGTCTATCCATCACGTCTGAAAAGCTCTTCCAAACTGCAAACCTGTATTTTGTTTATTCAAAATGAATTACTTAATCGCTTGCAACATGTGCAAAACCTAAATCGTGGACAACTCATTTCACCAGCCGTCAAACGAGAACCGCCGCCTGAAAAAGTCTTTCTATAAAAAAAGCCCTAAGTGAGGCTATTCACTTAGGGCTCTAGTTTGCTTTTAAATTTTAGAAATAATATCCAATTGAAAGATAAAACAGTTTATCCCAGTCATTACTGCTGCCTTGTGCAAGGCCATTCGCTCCACCACCTACCATTGGGTCATTTTTACTCATAATATATTCACCCTGAATACCAATGGCTTTGTAATTAAAATAAACGCCTGCAATTAAACGCTCAGAGTCTTTATAGCCATCCTCATCTTTGAAAAAGCGACTATGAGAAATATAAGGCTTAATATTGGTAAGTTGATGGAATGGCTGAGCACTGCCAAAGCTTATTACCGTTTAGTTGATGGTAGCCTCTACATTGTTTCAAGACGAAATCTAATTGCGATCTATGATAAACAAGAAAATTTACATGATGCATTACGGTTTTTAACTCAAGAGCGAGTTAATTATCCACAACATGCAAGCTTTCTCTATCAAGCACAAGCCGAAATTTTAAAGAAAATGGGCAATAAAAAAGCTGCATTAAATTTATTAGATGAAGCAATCAAAAACTTACCGGATGATCCGGAACTCATCTATGCAGAAGTTTTATTATTAGACCCTTATACCGACCGCGATAAACTTGATAAAACACTTAAGCAATTATTGCAGTTAGAACCAAATAGTCCGACCTATCTGAATGCCTATGCGTATACGCTGGCTTTACAAAACCGTAGATTAAAAGAAGCACGACAATATGCTGAACAAGCATTGGAATATGCACCAGAACAAGCTTCGATTTTGGATACACTGGGCTATATCGCATTTTTACAAAATGATTATGAGGGCGCAGCGGAAGCTTTAGGCAAAGCTTACGAGCTTAGTCATAACATAAATATTGGGATTCGTTACGCTAAGGCACTGTATATGCAAGGATCATTAACTGAATTTAGTGCTGTGTTACAACAACTGAAACAAAAGCACGCGAATGATCCACAATTACACCAGCTTGATGCGTTAATTTTACCTACATCAGCAAAAAAGAGTTAAATATATGAGCAAATTTGCCCAACTGTGCACAGCGATCTGTGGATCAAGTGTGTTATTTTTAACCGGTTGTCAGCATTTTACTCAGCCCAAACCCGCAATTTCCCACCAAGTGCAAGATGAAAAACATTTCAACTTACAAGGTAAAATTGGTGTGCGCACCCCACAGCAAAGTGGTAGTGCATTCTTCACATGGGTTCAGCAACAAGATAATTTTGATATCGAATTAAGTGGCATTTTAGGTGTTGGAAAAACACAAATTCAGGGAAAACCGGGTGAAGTCACTTTAAACAGTGCTAAAACTGGCGTGATTACAGCCGCATCACCTGAAGAACTTTTAGAACGTGCTACAGGTTGGCAAGCACCAATTACCCATTTAACCAGTTGGATTTTAGCAAAGCCAGCAACTTTAAATGCCCAAATTAGCAAAGATAATGCAAATCGTGTGAGCCAACTCATCGAAGATGGCTGGACAGTCAATTTTAGTTATGATGGCGAACAAACTTTGCCAAATAAACTGGTTTTGAAGCAGGCACTTGCTGAAGATAAAGAAAACCGTATTACAATGGTCATCCAAAACCGTTAAATCTAATTATTTAAATCTATGATTCGAGTTCCCTCTCCAGCTAAGCTCAACCTGTTTTTACATATCACAGGACGTCGTGAAAATGGTTACCATGAATTACAAACCATTTTCCAACTCATTGATTTATATGACTGGATGACTTTTTCTCTTATTGATAAAGATGAAATCCAGATTGAGGGTTTAGGAGGGGTTCAACTTGAACAAAATCTGATTTATAAAGCTGCTCAAATACTTAAACCGCATGCAAAAAAACTCTCTGGTCTGCACATCAAAATTGAGAAAAATATTCCAATGGGCGCAGGTTTAGGCGGAGGTTCCTCTAATGCAGCTACAA
Source organism: Rhizophagus prolifer (assembly GCA_019425655.1). Taxonomy (NCBI): domain Eukaryota; kingdom Fungi; phylum Glomeromycota; class Glomeromycetes; order Glomerales; family Glomeraceae; genus Rhizophagus; species Rhizophagus prolifer. The sequence continues at coordinate 19,578 of NQWY01033934.1, read as the reverse complement.
CCCTCATTGTTTTAAATCAATTATGGCAATGTGGACTAAGTCAGGATGAACTTGCTGACTATGGCGTAAAGCTCGGTGCTGATGTTCCTATTTTTATTTATGGTAAAAATGCATGGGCTGAAGGCATAGGTGAACATTTATCATTCATAGACTTAGATCAAAAACAGTTCATTATTTTAAAACCTGATTGTTTTATCAGCACTCAATTGCTTTTTTCACAAAAAACATTGACAAGAGACTCTAAGACCACTAAATTTTGCGCCTATCAGTTAGAACCTTCTAATTTTGGAAATAACTTTGAGCCTTTGGCTAGAAAGTTATACCCTGAAGTTGAAGAAGCAATGCAATATCTTGATCAGTTTGGTCAAGCAAAGCTTACAGGTACAGGTGCTTGTGTTTTTATTGAAGTAACGAATGAAATGAATATTGATGACATTCTTAAGCATTCACCATATAAAGCTTATGTGGTAAATAGTTTAAAAGAATCTCCTCTTAATCATTTTAAGGTTACAAGTTAGGGGCGTCGCCAAGTGGTAAGGCACCGGGTTTTGATCTCGGCATCCGTTGGTTCGAATCCAGCCGCCCCTGCCATTTTCTTCATTACATACCAACAGCCAAGGGTCCTTCATGCCCAATCTTGTCGTTTTTAGTGGAAATGCTCATCCACAGTTCGCTCAAAAAGTCGTAAGTCACTTACATATCCCTCTAGGTGCTGCATCAGTCGGTCACTTTTCTGATGGAGAAATTTCAGTAGAAATTACTGAAAATGTTCGTGGTAAAGACGTATTTATCGTTCAGCCTACTTGTGCCCCTACCAATGATAACCTTATGGAAATCTTGGTTATGGCAGATGCTTTGCGTCGTGCAAGTGCTGGTCGTATTACTGCTGTTATCCCTTATTTTGGTTATGCTCGCCAAGACCGTCGTCCACGTTCTGCACGTGTGCCGATTACAGCTAAAGTTGTTGCAGACATGCTTACCACTGTTGGTATTGATCGTGTCGTAATGATTGACTTACATGCTGACCAAATTCAGGGCTTCTTCGATATTCCAGTCGACAACATCTATGGTACTCCTGCTTTGCTTGCTGACTTACGTCAACAACAGCATGATAACCTTATGGTGGTTTCTCCTGACGTTGGTGGTGTAGTACGTGCTCGTGCTGTTGCCAAACAGATGGGTGATATCGATTTAGCAATCATCGACAAACGTCGTCAAAAAGCCAATGAGTCGCAAGTTATGCACTTGATTGGTGACGTAAAAAATCGTGATTGCGTTATTGTAGATGACATGGTTGATACTGCTGGTACATTGTGTAAAGCAGCTGATGCGCTTAAACAATTTGGTGCACGTCGTGTTGTTGCTTATGCAACTCACCCTGTACTTTCAGGTAAAGCAATTGAGAACTTACGTAACTCAGTCATTGATGAGTTAGTTGTAACTGACACAATTCCTCTTTCTGAAGAAGCATTGAACTTAGGTAAAATTCGCCAAGTTTCTGTTGCTAGCATGGTTGCTGAAACGATTCGTCGTATTAATAACGAAGAATCTATCAGCGCGATGTTCGATAGTTTATAATATTGCAGCTTTTCTTAACCCTGGCTTTGGCTGGGGTTTTCTATCACTAAACTGGTCGCAAGTTTAGTTTATTTAATCTTTAATGAGGATTTATCTCATGGCAAACTTCGTATTCAACGCTCAAGCGCGTGCTGAAGACAAACAAGGGAAAGGTGCGAGCCGCCGCCTTCGTCGCGAATCTTTAGTTCCAGCTATCATCTACGGCGGTAACGCTGAGCCTGTAAGTGTAACTTTAGAACTTCGTGAGCTTGTAAAAGCTTTAGAAAGCAATGCTTTCTTTGAAGAAGTTGTAGAAATCAAAGTGGGCGACAAAGTTGAAAACGTTAAAATCCAAGCGTTACAACGTCACCCATCTAAAAACACTCCTATGCACGCTGACTTCAAACGCGCATAAGTGTTTAAAGGCGTAAATTAGTGTCAAATATTTCGCTAATTGTTGGTTTGGGCAATCCTGGTTCAGAATATGCCCAAACCCGCCATAATGCAGGTTTTTGGTTCGTTGAACAGCTTGCAGATAAATATGGCATTACATTAAAAAATGATCCAAAATTTCACGGAATCAGTGGTCGTGGTAATATAGAGGGGCATGATGTTCGCTTACTTCTACCAACGACGTATATGAACCGTTCCGGTCAAAGTGTTGTTCCTTTCTCAAAATTCTATCAAATTGCTCCTGAAGCAATTCTGATTGCTCATGATGAACTTGATATGAACCCTGGTGTAATTCGTCTTAAAACAGGCGGTGGGCACGGTGGGCATAACGGTTTACGTGATATTGTCCCACATATTGGTCCAAATTTTCATCGTTTACGAATTGGTATTGGACATCCAGGTTCAAAAGAAAGAGTTTCTGGGCATGTACTTGGAAAAGCGCCAAGCAGTGAACAAAGCTTAATGGACGGAGCAATTGATCATGCTCTCTCTAAAGTGAAGTTACTTGTTCAAGGACAGGTATCACAAGCTATGAACCAAATTAATGCGTATAAACCAGCTTAAATTGTTGAACAATCAAGCTTGCTATCTTGCTTTTTTAGGAGCAAAATGCGCATCAGCCACCTTGCCAGAACGGCAAAGGCAAAAGATTTCACTATAAGATCTTCTTAGGTCTACTCAGGAGACGCTAGCCATGCTATCTCGTTTATTAAAATGCAAAATTCACCGTGCAGTTGTAACCCATGCTGAACTTCACTATGAAGGTTCTTGTGCAATTGATGGCGTATTGATGGATTTAGCTGGTATTCGTGAATACGAAGAAATCCACGTTTGGAACGTAACTAATGGCAAGCGCTTCACAACTTACGCGATCCGTGGTGAAGACAACTCTGGCATTATTTCAGTAAACGGTGGTGCTGCTCACCAAGCAGATGTTGGTGATTTAGTTATTATTGCTACGTTTGGTGACTTCACAGAAGCTGAAGCAAATGCTCACAAACCACGTTTGGTCTATGCAAATCCAAATAATACAGTCAACCACACAGCGAACTGCATTCCTGTACAAGTTGCCTAATTAAAGATTAAAAAAAACAAGAAAGCCCGTAATACGGGCTTTTTTTACAGTGTCTATAAACTCTTAACCGCACCCTTCCACCAACTTTGCTGCTGCTTACAATTTAAAGATTGTAGCTTTTCTCCTCGTAAATCAAACAGAATCGCCTCACCCTTTATATTTACCTTAAATTCAGCGTATTTTGCTTTTTCATAGCAATGAGCTAGACCTTCGGCAAATAAGAAGCTTCTAGAAGCTGGGTACAAAGCCTGCAAACGATTTTCAGGATTTTTTAAAATTAAGCTTTGCCCAGCAGATGAGTTATTAGTGTCTAAAATTGTACGAATTACTCGATTTTGTGAATCTAAAATAACTTTTGCTGGAATATTGGCATGATTAAAAATCACTTGATCTAAAGCATCACCTTCGCTTCCTGATGGTGATTTAAGAGATTGTAAATTTAATTCATACGCCAGCGCCATGTAGTCGCCTTGTAAAATAGAGCGAGGGTCAACTGGCTTAAGCTTAATAAAAATACTTTTACTCTGATGTAGATGCCATTCATTTTTCGCAACCAAACCTGTAAAAACTAATACAGTGACTATTGCAAGAATAAGAGAGAAATACTTTTTCATTAATTTTCTCCCTCAACAAAATTGCTCTTAGCTTCTTGTATGAGCAACCTATATAAAGCCAACAATATAATTCCTGACACCAAGATTGATGCACTTTTAGCTAGAAAACTTAATTGCAAACTGTAATAAAGTTGCCAAAGTACAGTAGCGAACACAAGAAGTGTAATACCGTAAACAATGCGATCTTTATTTTTTAAAGCCCATGTCAAAATTACAAATAGAATGAATACATCAAAATAGCCGAGTGCAATAAGTACTATGCCAAAAATTAAAAAAGCAAAAAAAGTTATACTGTGAAGTTGTCTATAGAGATAAAAAAAACTAAAGCACAATAACCATAGACTTGGTAAGACATAGAGAAACCATAATAACTGATCAGCCGAATCAAGCAATGCTAACCCTATAAAATTATCAAAGAATGAGTTCACCAAAATCACAGCAAGTACGCATAAAAAGATACTCCGCTCATACGATACAATTGCTTTACTCCCTATCAGCAGTACTAAGCTAAAGATGAAATTGAACAGAGTTTACTGACCATATTGAATGGTCTAGTTGCAATAGATAGAAAAATGCTATTCCATAAGTTGCGAGCATTTGAATTAAAATAAAGAACCAATGAGGCTTAAGAAAATAACTAATACATAGAATAAAAATCTGGGCAATCAACACCCATAAAATTTGATTTGTTTCAGATCCAAGATGGAATAAAAAAGCAGTTTGGCCACTAATAAATAAACAATATGCAAATTGCCGAATGAAATAATTTTGAGATTTTGTTAGTAAAGTTATAGCTATAGCAACAAAGATGATGCCAATAATTAAAGAAATAGTCTCCCAAAATACGAGTGTAAATGCTGCAAGTGCTAAACCAGCAAGCCAAGCACCAATTGCTAAAGGAATGACATAAAAACGGCTTTGGCGAAAAATTCTGATTAAGAAATAACTAATAAGTGCAAACCAAGTAAAAATAATGCCCGCAATCAGTAAAAAAATGAACTCATTAGAATCTTTAAATAAATGATTAATCCCATCTACAAGCCATATTGTTGCGGTTACACCAAGAATAGCAGCCATTAAACTGGCACATAATTGATCATTTTTTTTGAAAAAATAATAAAAAGCGATTATTCCTGAAAAGAAAGCCGAGATCAGATAAGGAATGTTTGTATTCGATAAGTATTGAATCATTCCAATGATTGAAATGACAGCAAGCCAAGCGATAAAAACAAAACGTAATGCACGATACTTCTTTATACAGATCCAAAACTCGATAAGGCTTAATAAATTTAGAGTGAATAGATATAAATAAGGAAATTTTTCTGCCCAAAAAGTCTGTCGAAAAAATAAAAAAAGTGTAAGTTGGCTGGTAATGCAAACTAAAGTAAAAATACCAATATTAAGTCGATATAACCAAGGTAATAAAAGCAAAGTCCAAATCAAGAACAATAAATAACTGTCTGCACCTGTTTGATAAACTTGTCCTATTACAGCCAGACTCAAACCGACCATCAAACCACAAATACCATGTAAGGTCTGCCGAACTCCCTCGCTTAAGGTATCTGTTACGCTCACCCAAGCGGTGACAAGTAATATAACAGGTGGGATGCTGAGTTGAATGCTATCAGGAAGCATCAACCAGTTAGCAGCAATCAAATACAGAATACATACCGCCATAAATATATAACTAAAAATATGGAGATGCTGAATAAATAAAGTATTCCTAAAAGGATAATAGTCTCTAATCTGCATGAAAAACCTGTTTTATTTATAATTTTCTATAAAAAACATAACATTCACTTTTAAAACCAACAAGTAAGCTCTTGTTAAAAAACCTATTTCGATTTCTAAAAATACTTATTCATAATGAGACTTAGCATTCTACAAAAGCATCTAGCCAATTTTGCCAAGCGCGCTATAATAAAACCCATCGCTTCAGGGCGGGGTGTAATTCCCCACCGGTGGTAAAGTTAATTTTCATATATAAATTAACAAGCCCACGAGCTTAAATTGTGTAATTTGAGCAGATTTGGTGAAACTCCAAAGCCGACGGTATAGTCCGGATGAAAGAAGACGACGAACTGGGATAAATCCGTTTTATTTCAGTGCCAGCCTGTTTTTACATCAGTCCTGAAATGTTCAACCGTATTTTTACGAGAGCGTTTCATTATGTCTAGCTTAATTCAACCAGAAATTTTTTTCTCAGCCCTCTCTCCTGCTGAACAACGCATTCAACAAGCATTAGAAGATATCCGTCAAGGCAAACCAGTCTTGGTTATGGATGACTTTGACCGTGAAAATGAAGCAGATTTAATTGTTGCAGCTGAAACTCTAACTGTTGAGACCATGGCACGTATGATTCGTGATGGCTCAGGTATTGTATGTTTATGCCTGACAGAAGAATTAGCAGATCACTTAGATCTTCCTCCAATGGTTTCTCAAAACTCAAGTCAGTTTCATACTGCATTTACAGTAACCATTGAAGCTGCTCAAGGCGTTACAACTGGTGTTTCTGCTAAAGACCGTGTAACAACCATTAAAACTGCTATTAAAGATGGTGCTGTTGCAAGTGACTTAAATCGTCCTGGTCACGTTTTCCCTTTACGTGCACGTAATGGTGGGATACTTACTCGACGTGGTCATACTGAGGGAACAATTGATCTAGCCAGATTAGCTGGTCTCAAACCTGCTGGTGTGTTATGTGAATTGACTAATCCAGATGGCACTATGGCATCAGGTATTCAAGTTTTAGCATATGCACAAACTCATCACTTAACCGTGATTACGATTGAAGAACTTGTTCAATACCGTCAACAACACGGTATTTAAATAAAAAAGGTTTGGCTTTAGATCAAAGCCAAACCTATAAATTAAAACTTATTTATATTTAAGAAACTTTCTTTTGTGCTGCCAGTTCTTCAATATAGTCCAAAAGTTCAGAGAACTGATTAATCATCGCTTTTGGCTGTGCTTGAGCAAGTTCTTCTGCTGTTCCATAACCATAAGTCACAGCCACCGCCTCAATACCATTGTGACGAGCACCTAAAACATCATATTGACGGTCACCTACCATTAAACACTCTTCTGGACTTAATTGTTCGTGCTCAAGAATATAATGAATAAGCTCAGCTTTATTGGTCCGCTCACCCGTCAATTCACTGCCATAAATATCTACAAAATATTGGCTTAATTCAAAATGATCTAAAATTCGTTTCGCATAAATCGTTGGCTTAGCGGTAGCAACAAATAAACGATATCCTTCGTTTTTTAATGCACTCAGTGTTTGTACTACAGATGGATATACTTCATTTTCAAACAAACCAATGACCGAGAAACGCTCACGATAAGCCAATAAAGCTTGTTCAGCTAAATCATCATCTTGAGTAGCCAATAATTTTGCAAGTGATGGTTTTAAAGGCGGGCCAATGGTCCAATCAATATTTAAATCGGCAGCTAATGGATAACCAAGCTTGTCCATTGCATAGCGAATTGAAGTATGGATACCAACTTTAGGGTCTGTTAAGGTTCCATCTAAATCAATCAAAATATGTTTTATAGCCATTCAATCATTAACCCAGTAAAGTATTTAGTTCAATTGGTCGAGAGTTTAATTAAACTCTCTTATACTAACGTAAATTTAAATTGAAAAGGAAATAACCGTGCGTCCAACCGTACTTTGTTTCTCGGGTTTAGACCCTTCAGGTGGTGCAGGTTTACAAGCCGATATCGAAGCAATTGGACAAAGTGGTGCTCATGCAGCAATTGCATGTACTGCCCTCACCATTCAAAACTCACAACAAGTATTTGGCTTTGAAGCAACCTCAAAAGAACTATTACTAGCTCAAGCAAATGCCGTGGTAGATGACTTACCCATTAAATGTGTTAAGTCAGGTATGCTTGGCACCACAGACAATATTGCTGCACTCGCTGAGTTTTTACGTGTTCATCCTGACTATCAATATGTACTTGACCCTGTTTTAGTTGCAAACAGTGGCGGTTCGTTAGGAGACCAAGCAACTTTAGTTAAAGCATTTGTTGAACTGATTCCCCTAGCGACTCTTATTACGCCAAATACAGTCGAATTACGTGCACTAACAGGTACTGACAACTTAGAACAAGCAACAGAAAAGCTGTTTCAAATGGGTGCTAAAGCTGTATTAGTAAAAGGCGGTCACGAAGATACCCCTGACTTCATTAAAAATAGTTTATATATTGATGGTGAACTTGCAGCGAGTAGTAGTTGCCCCCGCCTTGAAGGTGAATATCACGGCTCAGGTTGTTCATTAGCAAGCTTTATTGCAGGTCGTTTAGCTTTGGGTGATTCTTTAAAAATTGCAGTACAACATGCAGAAACATGGCTATTTGGTGTTTTAAAAAATGCTGAAACGCCTGTACCTAATGGACAAAAGATTCCAAAACGATTTTAACAACGAAATAAAAAGGCGCTTTAAGCGCCTTTTTATTTATTCCAATTACTGAGGAATACGTAAAACTTGTCCAGGGAAAATCTCATCTGGATCTTTTAGCATTGGTTTGTTTGCTTCAAAGATTTTTTGATATTGGTTAGCATCACCATAAAATTCTTTCGCAATTTTTGAAAGATTATCACCTGATTTTATCGTATAAAATTTACTTTCTGGCTCAGGAGTAGCAACCGTCATTTGATCATCTACTTGCGCAACGTGGTCTACGTTACCAACAATAAGAATAATTTTTTCTTTGTCTGCTTGGCTTTGTACTTGACCATGAAGCGTCGCAGTATCAGTTGAACCATTATATGTTACGGATAGGCCTTCCACCCCTAAGCCTAAACTTTTAATTAATCCTAATAATTTATTTGCCACTTCTTGTGCAGAAGGTTCTGCTGGTGTTGCTGGAGCTGGTTGTGGTTCTGCTGGTGCGGTATTTTTCTTACCAATACCTTTTACAAAATCAAAAAGACCCATCTTTTAGTCCTCATATTATTGTTTATAGTAAAGTCATTAAACTGACCTTTATTGTTATACTTGAAAAAAGAGACACCTCTGCTATCAATTGAGGTTGATCTTGTAAAAATATGTATCCCTATCAATGATTTTGATTAAATAAAAAAAGCCACCTTACGGTGGCCTTCTTTTTAATCAGCAATATGCGAATTAACCAAGTTTTTTAGTTACATAGTCAATTGCAGATTGAACTGTAGTGATTTCGTTTGAATCTTCATCAGGGATAGTGATGTCGAAGTCATTTTCGAAAGACATAACAAGTTCAACTAAATCTAAAGAGTCAGCACCCAAGTCATCCATGAAAGATGCTTCGTTTTTAATCTCTTCAGCTTTAAGACCAAGTTGTTCTGCAACTGCTTGTTTAACGCGTTGTTCGATATCGCTCACAGGAATTCTCCTCATTGCTTGTGGCGTTTGATTTGCCACTAGTTTAATTGAATATAAAAATTTTTAAAAGTTTATACATCGGCGTTAGGCCATGTATAAACCACCATTTACATGTAATACCGTACCGGTAATGTAACCTGCTTTATCACTTGCAAGGAAACTCACCGCATTTGCGATATCTTGTGGCTCACCTAAACGATTTAAAGCCACTTGATCACTCATTTTTTTGCGAATGTCTTCACTAAGTGCATCTGTCATTTCTGTTGCAATAAAACCTGGTGCCACACTGTTTACAGTGATTTGGCGGCTACCCATCTCTTTTGCAAGGCTACGGCTGAATGCTTCAATACCTGCTTTAGCAGCAGAGTAGTTTGCTTGGCCTGGGTTTGCAAAATGAGCAACAACAGAACTGATATTAATAATTCGACCAAAACGTGCTTTCGTCATACCCTTAAGTACACGTTTAGATAAACGATAAACGGCTTTAAGGTGGATATTGAGAATGTCATCCCAATCATCTTCAGACATACGAAGCAACAAATTGTCTTTCGTAATACCTGCATTGTTAACGAGAACAAGTACAGGACCATAATTCTGTTCAATATGAGACACGACTGCTTCAATCTCATCGAGATTACGCACGTCTAGCGCCAAACCTGCACCTTGTTCATCAAAGCTATCTGTTAGCTTTTGTGCACCAGATTCAGAAGTCGCAGTACCTACGACAAAATAACCGTCTTGAATAAGTTGCTGGGCAATTGCAGCGCCAATGCCCCGACTCGCGCCCGTTACTAATGCAACTTTGCGTTCTTGTGTCATGCAATTTTTCCTTCTGCCACTAAAACAGCATTTAGGGCATCTTCCATTTTGCTCTTACTATCAATAGAAAAAGCTTTTTCGATATTTGGTAAACGCTTTGCGAGATTACTCAATACTGTACCAGGACCACATTCAACAATGTACTGAATACCTTGGTCTTGAAGAGACTGCATGGTACGTGTCCATTGCACAGACTCGTACAATTGTGCTGTTAATGCCTGACGTAATTGAGCAACATCGGTAGCAATTCCCGCGTTGACATTTTGTATTACAGGAATGGTAGGTAGCTCAATGGCAGTTTGTTCCAAAGCTTCTGCAAATTTTTCTGCAGCAGGCTTCATCAATGAACAATGCGAAGGTACAGAAACTGGTAAAGCAATTGCTTTAGCAGATTGTTCTTTTGCTAATGCCATCACTTGCTGTACAGATGCAGTACTGCCCGCAATTACAACCTGACCTTGTGAATTATAATTTGCAGCTTCAACTGAACCTTGACCTGATGCAGTTACACTCTGGCATAGTTCAACTACTTTATCATCGGCCAAACCAAGAATTGCAGCCATCGCACCTTCCCCTTGAGGGACAGCACTTTGCATGAGTTTTCCACGCAAATTAACTAATTTAACTGCATCTGCCAAACTCATTGAACCCGCTGCAACTAAAGCGCTGTATTCACCTAAAGAGTGACCAGCAAGGTATTTAGGTGCTAAACCACCCAAATCTAACCAAAGACGCCATAAAGCGATGCTAGCAGTTAATAATACAGGTTGGGTGTTTTGTGTTTGGTCTAAACCTTCACCACTTTGCGCAATGTGCCAAAGATCAAATCCTAGCGCGTCTGAAGCTTCAGCAAAAGTTTGCCCAACTCCACTAAACTGTTCTGCGAGTTCAGCGAGCATACCAACTTTTTGTGAACCTTGACCCGGAAACACAAATGCAGTTTTTGTGGCTAAAGCTACTTGTTCAAGACGTTTAGCAGACATAAGAAATCCTTTTTGGGTTTTCACTCATTTCTCTGGAGCGGAAATTTAACATTTAATTTGTATATTTATAATTGCGAAAAACAACAAAAAAAGGGAGCTTTCGCTCCCATTTTTTCTATACTTAAGCATCACGCTTAATGCATATCATGCAATTATTCAGCATCAGCTGCTTTAGCGAATAATTGGCGACCACGGTAGAAACCGTCTTTAGTCACGTGGTGACGACGATGAGTTTCACCAGTTGCTTGGTCTACTGTTAATGCATTCTCGGTTAAAGCGTCATGTGAACGGCGCATGTCACGGCGAGAGCGACTTTTACGGTTTTGCTGAACGGCCATGATGGCTCCTTACAAAGATCGAAAAAATGGATCAGAACAAATTCAGTTGTCTTATCTCATAATCATAACACAAATTATGAGTTAAGTTTACCCTTCAAACCTGCCAAAACATCAAACGGGTTATCCCGTTTCTCTTCGACAACGTTCTGAATGGTAGGTTGATGTTTATGTTCACAAGCATCATGCTTGGGAGATAAAGGCATCAACAATAACAGTTCATCTTCTAGTAATGCGAGCAAGTTAATCGAAGCAGGTGTATCAAAATCACCTTTTGTCGAAGACTCACTTTCACCTAAAACGATGAAATCAGCATCCTCATCCAAGCGCTCTATCAGTGACTCATCATCTACAAGTGCAATATGAAAGTCAGAAACAATTGGCATTTCAACAGGTTCCAAACAACGTTGGCACTCCATTGGAACTTTTGTTTCCATATGACCATCTAACCACACAATGCGATGATAGGCATCCATTGATAGCTTACAGTCTATGTTGATCAATTGGTTATCAATTGATCCAACAGCTTCACGAGCAATACGAGTAAGACGAGACAATGGCAGTTGACCTGACCATGTAAAGCCTTGCTCAGCCCATTTAAACGGCTCAATCTGTGCCGGAAAGGTATTTGCTGACATAATTAAGGCGGCAATTCTACAAATTCATCGGTACTCTGTCAAAGATTAAGATACAATTTTGTACTTCTTTAGACAGAACTCGGGGTAAATTAAGCAATGCACCTGTTGCAGCCGCAACCTGAAGTTAACACTTCATTACTCGTTTGCACCCATTCAACTCACCAAAACACTCTTTTACCTGACGTGGTGCAACTCTCACCATGGCCAAGCTCAAAATTAGAGTCTGAGCAAGTTGATTGGCTTATTTTACACTTTAATCACTGGTTTTCCCACCATAATGTGACATTAGTTCGTGGAGAATTTGAACCAGAATATTTCCCAGCAAACGAACATGAGCCAGCCAAAATTCAATTTGCCCATGGTTTTTTCAATAGTGCCCTGCATGAAATTAGCCATTGGACAATTGCAGGCACAAAACGTCGTCTGTTGCCTGATTTAGGGTATTGGTACGCCCCAGATGGTCGAACTAAAGAACAGCAAGATTTATTTGAACAGGTGGAAATTAAGCCGCAAGCGATTGAATGGTTATTTTCCCATTCTTTTGGCAGAAAATTTAGAGTATCTCTAGATAACCTGACAGGTGATAGCGGAGATGGCAAAAAGTTTAAAGATAATGTTTATACACAAGTACAACGCTATTTTTCTGGAGAAGCTAAATTACCTGTTGATGCAGCGCGATTCATTGAATGTATTTGCCAATGTACGCGAGCAGGTGCAGCGTTACAATCAAGTGAATTTAAACGTGAACTCCTTGATTAAATGACAAAAAAACTACGTAAGTTACTTGCTTCCCAAGTTTGAAAAGTCTAATACTATTTTTAATACTGGCGTGATGGAGTCTCTAAAATATGCTGCATTTACATGTACATCCTGAAAATCCACAGCAACGCCTCATTGATCAAGCGGTTGAGCGTATTCGTGCAGGAGATGTTGTGGTCTACCCTACCGATGCTGCCTATGCAATCGGATGCCAGATTGGTAATAAAAATGCGATGGAACGTATTGCCCAGATTCGTGATTTAGGTCCTAAACATCAATATGCAATTATGTGTTGCGATTTATCAGATATTGCTACTTATGCAAAAGTTGATAATGCGACTTATAGATTATTAAAGGCAAATACACCTGCCATTACGACTTTCATTTTACCTGCAACCAGCGAAGTTCCGCGCCGGTTAATGCACCCTAAAAAGAAAACAATTGGTTTACGTATTCCGAGTAATCCGATTTGTCAGGCTTTATTAAAAGAACTTGGTGAACCTTTACTAACAAGTACATTGATTTTACCAGGGCAAGAAGACCCACTTGATGATCCTTATGATATTGAAAATCAGTTGGCTAAACGGATTGATGTCTTTATCGATGGTGGGTTCGGAACTTTGACAACCACCAGTATTGTTGATTTATCGGGTGAACATCCAGAAATTATCCGTCATGGCGCTGGAGATGTAAGTGCTTTCGAATAAGCACTTACTCTCTTTTTACCAACAGTTAAAAAAAAAGTATTATCAAGAAAAAAAATACTCTTTATTTAGTTTGGATTTTTTTTACACTTTAGTCGTTAAGCAATTTATTAAAAGTCACAATTCCTTTAGAATGTTTTGCACTATCTGCTGTTCTTCTGCTACAGCTCTTATTGACTTGAAAACAAGTCTCATGCTTTTGAAAATTCGCGTGGCTTATAATCGTAATGAACCAATCACTTCATCAATCCATGGAAGACGTTCCACACATCCGTGTTTTAGATGAGTGGCACGACACGATTCCTGAAGATCTTTATATTCCTCCGGCTGCCTTTGAGATTTTACTCGAACAGTTTGAAGGACCACTCGACTTTTTAATTTATCTGATTCAGAAAAACGGTTTTGATTTAGTTCAGCTCGATATCGCCCCTATTGCCACTCAATATTTAGCTTATATGGATAGCATGAAATCCTTAAATATTGAGCTAACTGCCGACTATATGGTGATGGCTGCTTTATTGGCTGATTTGAAATCTCGCTTACTCTTACCTAAACCTACGGTAGTGAGTATTGAAAAAGATCCTAAGCAGGATCTTATTGATCGACTTGAGAATTATTTACGTATTAAGCAAGCTGCTGAGCGTTTAGGACAAATGCCGGTTCTTGACCGTGATACATTTAGTGCAAATGTAAGTTTAGGGCATATCGCACCTGTTTATGAAGGTTACGATGTTTCCGCCTTACATGATGCTTTGTTTTGCGTATTTAACCGCCCAGAACCTGTAACACATACAATTGCACAAGAGCCTGTACTGTTAGAAGAACGGATTGCATATATTGAAGAGAAATTAGAGTCAGGCGACGTGTTAAGTTTTAAAGAATTATTGAATCCGCAACAAGGCCGTATGGGCATGGTTGTAACTTTTATGGCTGTGTTAGAGTTAACCCGACAACAAAAGATTAAAATTATTGCGACAGGTGTTGAAGCTCCATTGGCTATTCAAGGGTCTGCAGCATGAGTTTTGAACAAAATAATACCGATTTGTCATTAGCTGACATTCATCACGAAGTTTTATTGCAACTTGAAGCGATTATTTTTGCCAGTGAAGCACCTGTTTCAATTGCTCGTTTAAAAGAAGCTTTTAATAATCAATATAATAAACAACAGCTTCGTCAGCTTTTACAACAGCTTGCCCTCTTACAACATGGCCGCTCTATTGAGTTGATAGAAACTGCGCAAGGCTTTCGTTTTCAGGTAAGATCCAAATATCGCAATATTATTGCGCAGATTTGGCCAGAGCGACCAACAAAACTGTCGCCATCTTTACTAGAAACGTTGGCTGTCATTGCGTATCATCAACCAGTCACGCGTGCTGATATTGAACAAATTCGTGGTGTATCTAATAATAGTCAGATTCTCAGAACGCTATTTGACTGGAACTGGATTAAAGAAGCCGGTTTTAGAGATTTACCCGGAAGACCTGCGTTGCTAATTACAACGCCTCAATTTCTGAATGCTTTTGGTCTAGCCTCTTTAGGCCAATTGCCTCCCCTACAGAACGCCAAGGAAGCATTTATGGCTCTCGATGCAAATGCACCGAAATCATAAAGAGGTGGACTGTTGATCATTATGTCTAAGGTTGTGCTGTCATGAGTGAAAAATTGCAAAAAGTATTAGCGCGAATCGGATTAGGTTCCCGTCGATATATGGAAGAGGTTATTGCCGCAGGACGCGTGAGTGTAAACGGCAGCGTTGCCCAAGTGGGTGAACGCATTGAACCAGGCGATGAATTACGCATTGATGGTCGTAAAGTTCAGTTTCAAATCGAAGACGAAATTCGTCGTCGTGTACTGATTTATTATAAACCTGAGGGTGAAATCTGTTCACGTAATGATCCTGAAAAACGTCCAACTGTATTTGATCATTTACCACAAATTGCAAATGATCGTTGGGTAATGGTAGGTCGTCTGGATATTAACAGTACAGGTTTATTATTATTTACAAATGATGGTGAACTTGCTAACCGCTTAATGCACCCATCTAATGAAATTGAACGTGAATACGCTGTACGTGTAATGGGTGAAGTAACACCAAAACTACGTCAAAACATGGTGAATGGTGTAGAGCTTGAAGATGGGCCAGCCAAGTTCGAATCTTTCTCTGAAATTGGTGGTGAAGGTATTAACCGCTGGTATCAAGTTGTGGTGAAAGAAGGTCGTAACCGTGAAGTACGCCGTATTTTTGAATCACAAGGCCTTAAAGTAAGTCGTTTATTACGTACTCGCTACGGTACTGTGATTTTACCACGTGAATTACGTACTGGCCGTTGGATGGAACTCGACAAAACTGATATCGACAACTTAGCAAAATCTGTTGAGTTAAAACCGCGTCAAGGTACAGGTTTATTTGGTATGGCGAAACGTCGTACTGACCGTATGACTGAAAAGCCAATGGCAGCGCGTCGTGGTGGCTATTTACGTCAACAACGTCGTGATGATGAAAAAGAAGCACCAACAAACACTGGTAATCAGCGTAAATCGACTGGTCTTAACCGTGGATTTAAAAAGTTCTAAGATCAACTTTTAAATCAAAAAACCGCTCAAATTAGAGCGGTTTTTTTATAGTTTGTTGTCGAATTAACTCATTTTTGCCAATTCAATCCACTCTGCTTCTGGAAAGTGAATAGCTAAATAATCTTTCAAATAATTTGAAGTATCTTGCGAGATTAATGGATCTTTTGATTCATCTTTTAGATTATAAACTAGAGCCTTTAATTTCAGCCCACGAGACTTAAGTGCCTCAAGACTAAGTAAAGTATGGTTAATACTTCCTAAACGACCTGATGTTACCAAAATAACAGGGAACTGATGCTGAGCCACATAATCAATTGTGAGTAGACTGGTGGTTAATGGCACCATTAACCCACCTGCACCTTCTAACAATACAATTTCAAAACGCTCAGCCAATGTTTGAGTCGCATTTTCAATTTTTTGAAAATCAATTTCTCTATTATCCAAACGTGTTGCTAAATGAGGTGAAGCTGGATAGCTAAAGATTTCAGGCATAGTCAGCTTATCGTGATCTTCCTGAAACCAGCCTTGCCCCATAATTTCACGATGCTTCTCGATGTCTTCAGAAATATCAGCATTACCTGTTTGAATGAGTTTTTGGGTAATTACTTTTTTACCCTGCTCAGTCCATAATTTTGCTAAAAAACCTGTCGCGTAAGTTTTACCAATCTCGGTATCAATCCCACTGACAAAATAGATCTGGCCACTCATTTACTTCATTCTCCGGGCAATACAATAAATCGGATGGTATGTTAAGGCATATCCCTCGGCCTGCTTAAACCAATCATAATCTTGATAAAACTGCTGTAAAGTTTGCTTGGTCCAACGATGCTGAGCGGTTGCCGTTACACCTGTTGCTTTCAAATGTTGTAATACAGCTTTAGGCGAATCAAAATAGAGCTGAGTTTCTGACTCAGATAAATGCAAAACTTCAAAACCAGCCTGAGTTAAGGCATTGTTCCAACTTTCAAGATTCCAATAACTTAAACCTTGTCCAGTTAGCTCTTTAATTTCAAATAGGTTCTTAGGGCCAAATGTTGAAAAGCATAGCCAACCATTATCATTTAAAGCATCATTACAACGCTTAAGCAAACGCGGTAAATCTTGCATCCATTGCAAAGCCGAACCTGAAACAATCATATCGAGCTGTTGGGGCAAATCTAAAGTTTCAACATCTCCAATTAGCCATTTTAAATGCTCTTGATGATTGAAGTGCGCCTGCACCTCTGAGTACAGATCATTCAAAATTAAATCTTCAATTTGAAAAGCGTCAACAAGCAGACGAGTTAAATTGCCAGAACCACAACCAATTTCAAAAACACGTGACATCGTACTTGGACAAAACTGCTTTAGTAAGCCCGTTAAATTTTGGCAAATTTGTTTTTGAACAACCGCATGCTCTGAATAGCTTTGCCCTGCTTTAGCAAAACGCTCGGCAACTAAATTTTTATTCAGACTCACAGAAAACTCACTAATGCTTCAAGCTCGTGTTGTTCGACCATTGACGTTAAAGAAATACGCAAACGTGAACTATTTTTAGGTACTGTTGGTGGACGTACAGGCATAGCATAAAAGCCGCATTCTTGAACATGTTTTGCCTTATCAATAGCAGCCTGACTTTCTCCCACAATCACTGGAATAATATGACTGGTCGAAGGACTTACATAACCCTTTTCTATAACAGCTTTTTGAAGATATTGGCTAATATTTTCTAAGTGTTCACGCTGAGGCCGAGCAACCAATACTTTTTGTAATATAAAATTTGCCCAAGCCATAACAATCGGAGGTTGAGCTGTACTAAAAATAAGCGGACGCATTTTATTAATGAGATAATCTTTAATAATAGGATGGCAAATAATGTAACCACCGACTGCTGCTAATGCTTTACCTAATGTGCCTACTAAAAAGTCAATTTCTTGAATGACATTATATTGTTCAGCACATCCTAAGCCTTGCTGACCACGCACCCCAATTGAGTGTGCCTCATCGACATAAAGCATGGTTTTAGCAAAACGTTTTTTAAGCTGGACTAATGCGGCTAAATCCGTTTCATCACCATCCATACTAAAAATACTTTCTGTGACCACAATGATTCGTTCAATCTTGTCATCATCATGATATTTTTGCAGAAGTTGTTCTAAATGCTGTAAATCGTTATGTCGATAACGTACATACTGCGCACCAGATAACCGTATACCATCAATCATGCTCGCATGAACTAACTTATCCGCCAATATTAAAGTTTTGCTATCAGCAACAGCGGGTAAAATACCAATATTCATGTGATAGCCACTATTAAATAGCAGCGCCGACCGACCACCAAATGCCTGACTTAGGCTATTTTCCAACTGTTCATATTCTTCAAAGTTACCTGTCAGTAAACGAGCCGATGAAGAACTAAAATAGCTGCGCTCCAAAGGTAAGCTATCTAAAAACTCTTGACGAAGATTAATATCAGCCGCCAGTCCAAGATAGTCATTTGAAGCTAAGTTAAGCATTGTTTTATTTTGAATAGTAATAAAACGGTCATGCTGTACATTTTGGGTAAATTGTCTAAAGTTACCTTGTTGTTTTAACTCATCTAACTCTGTAGCAAAATGATCAAGCAATGACATCTTAATGCGCTCCCTGCAATGTTTTAACAACTTCAACCAATTGTTCAAGTAAATCGCTTAGCTCTTGTTGAGTAATGACATAAGGTGGCATCACATAAACCAGTTTGCCAAAAGGGCGAATCCAGATTCCACGGTCTACAAATTGTTGCTGTAAAGTTTTCATATCAACATTAAAGGTGAGTTCTACTACACCAATTGCACCCAGCACTCGTACATCAGCAACATAATCCAGCTCATTTAAAGGCACTAAATGTTGGCTAAGCTGTTGCTCAATTCGCTTAATATTGGCTTGCCAATCTTGCTCAATTAAAAGTTGCGTACTTTTCAAGGCAACGGCACAAGCAAGCGGATTGGCCATAAAGGTTGGGCCGTGCATAAATACCCCAGCCTCACCACGACTAATGGTTTCTGCAACATGTTTTGTTGTTAAGGTCGCAGATAACGTCATATAGCCACCTGTTAACCCTTTACCTAGGCACATAATATCCGGTTCGACTTGAGCATGTTCCCACGCAAAAAGCTTACCCGTACGACCAAAGCCAGTCGCGATTTCATCAAAAATTAATAACAGATTATATTTCTCGCAAAGTGCTTTAGCCTGACGTAAATATTCAGGATGATAAAAACGCATGCCCCCTGCACCTTGAACAATTGGTTCAATAATGAGTGCGGCAAGTTTTTCATGATTTTGCTGAATGGCTTGTTCTAGCTCGGCAATATCTTGAGGATTCCATTCTTCGTGGAATTTGGTTTGTGGTGCCGCCACGAAAAGACGATTCGGTAAGCTGGTACCAAAAATTTGATGCATGCCTGTAACTGGATCACAGACAGACATAGCATTCCATGTATCACCGTGGTAACCAGAACGCGTAGTAATAAAATTTGTTTTTTGTGGTTGGCCCTGTGCTGTCCAGAATTGCACAGCCATTTTCAGAGCAACTTCAACAGCAACTGATCCTGAGTCTGCATAGAAAATTTTATCGAGACTTGGCGGTGTAATTTTTAAAAGAATTTTTCCAAGTTCAATCGCAGGATCATGGGTTAGCCCACCAAACATGATATGTGACATGTTCTGTAATTGAT